>JANPWX010017524.1:0-58198 GCA_024734555.1 Trochalopteron elliotii
AGCAGGCAGATCAAAGTGAAACAGCACAATGGACTCTGGAGTAGCACCCCCGTGCCTTCACCAAAGGTTCAGGGAATATCCTCGCAGATGGAGGCAAGTATACTCACATTATGGCAATTCCATTTTGCTAATGAGGCCATTGCAGCAACATCAATATAGAGCAGCCCAGCTGGCTGCAGTATCTTGTCATGTCTGATTAGAAAAGTGCAAATACATTCCTCTTGCTCTGCAGACCCTCCTTTGTCGCCATAAAGACTTCTTGTTCTCACATAGGATGAGCTAGTGGATGGCATATCGTCTCCCATTTTTCAGATGAGAATTTCTTTATTCCTCTCTACTCTTAAGTAAATAATTTCACTACTGGAAGCTATATTTTCCTTTATTGAAATACAATTGAGAGGTTTTTTTACAGAATATTGCCAAAGCTGTTTTCATAGAGTAGAATTAATCAACAACATTGTTCTTTTGTGTGTTTAAATGGACGATTATTAGCAGTATGTGGGCAGTAGCCCCTCAGTCCCCCCAAGCGCCTCAGAAGAATTCTGAGCATTTTTACAAGCTTGAAACTTGCCTTTAGCCCAGAATAAATATGATGAATGTGAATTAAACATAGACTTTTCCCATATTGGACCAAATAGGCTGTATCTGGTGAATGGGGTAGCAGACCTGTCAGCTGGACGTTTCAGCAGAACACTCTTGTTATGTCCTCATAAAATCATGTTTATAGGAAATGAACTTATTAGAGATACATTCAGCAATATTTCTCAGTTTATTTATATTTAATTTCCTATTTATACTAGATTTATAACATATATAACCCATAAATAATGTGCATCCTTTTTTTATTGTTTATAAAAAAAAATGAAGGCGATAAAGTGCATTCTCTACATTATTCACATCTATCAGCATGCCCCCAATTCCCTTAATCTCAATTGTTAACACTATTATAATGATAAAACAATAAGGGAGCATCTGGCTGGATTTTTGAAGCAAATAGCAAACTAGGTTTAGTTTAGGACTTCTAAGGTGCTACCAGAAGGTGGAGGGTGCACTGCTGTCCTCACGTATGAATGTACTGAATTTTCACTGTAGGAGAAATTTCCAATCACAGAAATCCCAAGAAGCTCAGGCTGATTACAGTTTGTTTGTTGTGCTTGACACCACAGGATAAATGAAAAGCTTTTTGGAAGGATACCCATTCCCCCTGGCATAGCATTCATTTAATGATGTTCACAGTTATCTTTACAGCAAAGATACTGGCTTATTATGAGCTATCACCGAGCTTGTGGTGCCATGGCTCTCACAAGAAATTGCCAAAATTGATACAGACTGCATCAAAATCAAGCTGTGTAAATTAGCTGCGTAGGGAGTCACATAAAAGTGCATGTTAGGAATGGAGCTGGGGACACTCAGTCTGTTCTGCATAGCACAGATCAGTATGCAGTCACACGGTAAAAGAGGAGTACAGGGTTTTCACACAGATGTGTCCATGGCAACTGACAGACTATTTCCACTTGTCTCCTAAGATGTTTGCAGCATAAAGGACTCCATTAAAACTCACAGATAAATCCACACCCAGAAAGGATACCAACCAACAGTCTTTGTTAAACTTACATTCTGTTTTGACAGGGTCATGGGACTTCTTTTTTTCTCAGGCCAATTACCAGTCCATTTTTATGGCAGAAACAAAACAATAGCAAGGTTTTCTATACACAACATATAAAAATACAAGAATTTAAGAATATTGTAAAATGATATTAAATTTAGATCATTCTGTACCCATCCACGCAGTGAGTTATGACAGAAGGTTAAATGTCATCTATGAACACTAAGAATCAAAGTCATAAACTAGTAGATGTTGGAACCCTTGACTGGAGCACACAAACAAAAGGACCTCAGAGCCTTGTTGGTCTTTCCCTGCCTGAAATAGCTGCAATGTTACAATGCCCTTGAAACAGGTTTCCCAGAAGTGATGAGAAAATCTGAAAGAACACTGAGGAACAGCATGCTTTGAAAAACCTGTGATCATTAGATTACAAGGAAATTAAGCAGTTCAAGACAGTATGAGGAATAAATCACACTGTTTGATTTTTCAATTAAGATGGCCATGGTACAGATCCATTGCAATGGATCACAATATTAAAGGAAACGCAACATCCACGTCTAAAGCAGAATATCTATTACAAATTCCTACCAAGCATATGCCACATCATGCAGCAGTCTTTTAGTCTTTAAAAAAGCCCCTTGAAATTTTGCCCCAGTGTAGCAACTTTTCAGGGCTCTTCTGATTATTTTTATCATGGAATGATCTTCCAGTTCAACAGTTCAACATTGCCTTCATTTAAAAACAAGCAACATATTTCCCATTGAAGGTAGAAATTATTTTTTACTGCGTGAATCTTTCATTGTTTGTTTTTATTTTACCAGATTAAATTGTTTTAATTTTACCAGAATACTTTTTTTTTTCTTGCCAGTTCTTACCTTTTTAATAAGCCTTCTGACTTCCAAATCACATTTGTTTGCTGATCAATCTGTTCCTCCATACCCTACAGGCTCCCTGCATAAATGTTTCAGAAATTGTTATAAATAGTTGTGGGGCTTTAGGTAAGTCTCTGCCTTTTGCCCAGACCTCCAGCAGCAGACAGTAGCTTTATTGGGGTGGCCAGCACCCCAAAACCCACTCTTGTTCTCAAGTCCTTTAATAATGACAGATTTAGTCTATTATAGAACAAATTATTTATTTAATAAATACAAAACTAACAGACATAAGACAAAACAAACTAATATTACACAGGAATGAGGACAAAAAGAAACTACTAGTAGGTATATACAGTGTGAGGTTAAAGGTACCATTAATTTTATAGCTAGTGAAGAATATAACTTAGGATTCAATGTATCTTACCATCCAGTTGTTGGTGGGGCACACATTGAAATCCTTTCCCTCAGTTCTCAGGAAAGTAGCCATGGAATCTGCGTCCAAACTCCAGGGAGGAGTCTCCCACACCTTCAGGGTGTGTGGGTAAGAAGCATCTGTCTCTGTGAAAACTCGTGTGTCTTTTATAGTTTGTAAGACAATGTCTCTCAGTCAAGAATATTTCTTTTATGTCTGCCCACATCTGCTCTCCAGACTAAGATATTGGTTCTTAGCTGGGGCTTGAGCCCTTTTGGTGCCAGAGGTGACCCCTTGCTGGGCCTTTCACCCTGAGTTATCTCTTTCATATGCACCAACTACCTGTGGCAGAGAGCAAGGGGACACATCCTACCACTGACACAAACTCACTTTTGGATACAATGAAGTGGGGACAAAGTCTTTGAAGCAAGAGTAAACTGTTTATTTGTACTGATTCAGCTGAGCCAGTTGTGTGCCTCTCTCCCCCATGAGCCGAGCACACACACCCTCCAACAAAATGGCAATTTTTTATACCCTTTTGTGGCCGGGCGGTCCCTGCCCCCTTTCCCATCAGCTGGGTACTCAGGAAATTACATTCTCCCCTGAGCACCTACTTTTGTGTCCCCTCTCCTCTCATCCCACTTCCTTTTGATCAGGTCTTCAACCCTGCCCCTCTCCCAGCTCACAGCAACACCCAACAGATTAACTGGAACAAATCCAGTTATCTATGTGTAACAACACATAGAATCAACTTTCATTCTTTTACCTAACAACCTTTTGGCTGCAGCAAAATATTACCTCATCTCTCACAACTGTAATATTCTTCTTTTGAGCAGTCATTAGTTCAGTAGGTTTGAAACTATTTCCTGCAAGAAATTCAAAAGTTTGTAAAGACAACTCTGGGAAGCTGTGCAATATTGATTAATAACAACAACCTCAAAAACATCAAGCCTCATTGACACTGAAGAGTTTGAGCTCTTCAGCACAGCTGAATTCTCTGATGAGCTCTCTTAATTTCTCAAAGCTTGCCCTTTTGAAATAATTAAAAAACGTAATTACTAATCCACTTGGTATATTTTTCTATTAATTTGAAATGGACTTAACTCAGGGTCACTCAATCTGGAATAATTTCCTGGGAGCAGCTCTTTTCAGTAAGTTATCTCGTACCATTCAGGCTGCAAAATTATACAGCCTGTTCTTGGTTCGATGGTTAGTAACAAGTCTGTCATCTGGCATGGTCAGAAACTCATCGACTACCCAATACTGTCAGTATTTTGTCTCCAAGCTACACAGAGGAAAATTAAGTGTCCCACAGTGAAACAGTTGCATTTAGTATAATCATGTGTTTGTACTAATATTAAATTTGTCCTGAAGTTTTATAATAACAATATATCAGAGATATGTCTGTGGCATATTTCAGAATTGTATTTTACAGTAAACCTAAAGCTTGAGGTCTCAGTCCTTCAGGCTCAATCTAAAACTCAGTGTATTTAATGTCCAAATAAGTCAAATGGTGATGAATATTCCTCATCTCAAAAGACACCAAGCAAAACGTACCTGCAGGACTTCTTTTCTTCTTATTGTTTCCCTTACTCATTTGTGGTTAAATAGATTGAACACATTCTGATGTTGAGATCTGGTGTGTACCAGTTGAGATTTCTGAGTCATAAACTGGAGGCAAGATATTTAGCAGTAATTATTAATAGACTGTCACTGAAGCCAAACCATGGAATCTCTCATTTACCTCAGTGGTATCTTTTCACTGTTATTTAAAGTCACATGTCCCCTAGATTTATCATACATTTGTGAGCATACAACAGGGAAAATGAGAAAACTATATGTCTGAACTAATTGCACTGTATTTCAGTTAGAAAATTACCCTTTTAGTGGATAAGATATATTTTTCCTATGATATTCAAACAGACTCACACATACTAATTGTTTATATTTGATTCCTCTGCACCAAAATGATCTCCTAATATTCATAAAAGCCCCTCATCAGACTTACAGGCCTTTTCTGTCATGCACAGTCAGCCACGAATCAGATGTGATGGAAATAGTGCCTTTTAATGGATTTTCAAAATTCCTTTGGTACTTTTGAAAAACCCTGGTTTAGTAAGTCCCCAGCCCTAGTCAGTCTGATTTATCTTGATGAGAATACATACATGCTAAGGGTACCAAGCTGAAAAGAGATACAAAATTATACTGAAAACCTTGATGTTCCCTTAGAGAAACTTCTTAAGATAACACTTCTCCATGTGATAGAATTGCAAATGCAAGGCTTTCACATGATTAATTTAATGAATATTAAAACTGCTTTATTTTCATCTAGTTCTCATTACTTTCATAATGAGATATTTGCATGCGTATGCATTTGCATGTAGGATAATGTGCTCCACATCATGACTTAAGGACAGATAAAATGGTAGAATGTGTATTCATGTTGTACTTGTTCAGGGTCAGGTCAAATATGATGGTTTGGATGTACGAGCAGGTTCAACAAGCAATGGAAAACAAACCAAGACTTGCTTAAGAAAAAATGAACTAAAGGAAATGTACAAACATATCAGAGTCAGTGAAAGAACTAAGAGAAAGACCTGTGGCAATATGAACAGTTATCCTTTTGTATGACTAGGAGCACAGTTGATTAAGACAAAACTTTTTACTATCTATTATTTTGAATGAGATTTAAAGTTAATTATTACCCACCACTTCAGTCCCTGCAAATCAGTACAAAACAGCCTGTTGTGTGGCTTGTTGCCTCTGCTTTATTTAGGAGTTAAGCTGCTTTTAAATACTTTTCTTTTTTTATTGGATTGTCAGTGTTCTTCAGCTTTGCATAGTAAAGCAGGTTCTTTTAAACCTATTTGCATTTAATTGTAGGAACACAAGTAAGTAGAGCTTAACTTTTTCTTAATTAAACTCCAAACAAAAAATTGTCATTACTACAATACCCTGCAGGGACAGAGATTAGAGACACATACCCAAACCTTAAAATCTGTTTTTGTGCCTGCAATGCAATATTTACAAAACTATCAGAACAGTTTGTAGGTTTGTTAAAAAGGCAAGAAGATATTAACAAATTATGTAAGAGTAAGTACTTTATACAGTTCCATGTTCCCTTCCCCAGGGAAAAAGATCGCCTGTCAGGAAGCAGCAGACACAACCAACAGTTATATAGCCTACATTACTAATGAAATCTGACCTTGAGTTTATCACTTATATAGCCTACATTACTAATGAAATCTGACCTTGAGTTTATCCTTCACTGACTCAGGGATCATCAGCACAGTCTGCCACTCAGTGCTGGTGATCCTCCCATGGCTTGAACCATCCCTATTAAGTCTGCCCAGACCTGAGGTATGTGTAGAACAAACTGCCAGCACCAGGCACAAAGTCCTATCTTGCTGATAGGCAACTTTGGCCATCTGTGATTAGAAACAAATTCAGGACAGGAACAAAAGGGTTTCAGATTTATTTCTGCATCGCCTTTGCTTGGAGCAGTTCAAAGGGATGTGTTCTACTTTTCAGTATCAGAGGATGAATGTGAATCATAGTCTGAGCTTTCAGCATGGGCCAATATAATGAAGAGAAGAACTATAATTTATATGGTTCATGATAAGAGTGGCTGCCAGGCCAGTCCAGAAGACCACTGACTTCCTCATTACACTGCATCTGCTTGGCCATAGACATTCGAGTGCCCAGCCCAGGCGAGGTGCCCTGGTCCATGATCAGTTTCTGGGAACTAAAATAAAATAAATACTAATGAATTTATATAGTCATATCACCAATATTCCCACTGAACAATCATGGGGTGCACCCTAAAGATTTCTGGTATTTATTAAAGACTACAGTTCCTTTGTTTTAATTTTCTTTTAAAACCTGAATCATAGAGCTACAGGTCACATTTTCAAAGGTTCATTACCACTGAGATGTCTATGACCTTACTAATTTTTCATTTTTATTTATTTTTGGAAAGTTGATACTTTTAAATAGCTAACAGTACCTCTACTTGAGTTATAAGGCAAAATAGGTGTTATAAGTGTCTGTGATTCAGAATTCACAGGATCATAGTTAATCACATTCACTAAAGTGAAGGACTAGGCCTGCAAATAATATTTCTTTATGATGGTGTGTGAGAGGAAGAGGAGAGAGACAGACAGGTGGACGCAAATTCTCTGGCTTGAGCCAATTGCAGAAAGTCAGGAAGCACAGATGCACGTTATAGGATTTTCCTGTGAACGTTTTAGTTGTGAACTGTTAACTATTGGAGTCTGCCCCCTCAAATTAGTTTTAATGGTCACTTGAGATTAGCAATTCATGAAATAGCAATTCCTAATAGTGACAATCATGCAAGAACTTTAAAGCAGATTTTCCCTTTCACTTTTAACTTCTGATACTCTAGAAATGCTTCTGGGTATTGAATTCAATGCTAATTAAAGAACACAGAGACCATGCCTGTCCCACTGGATAAGCTTTTCCTTTGGGAGACTTTTTGCCATTATTTGTGAAGAGCTGAGTTGATTGAGATGACCTATCCTATTGTGAATGATGAACACGTATATTTATTAAGTTCCAAAACAACACCACTCTTTGACACCTGAAAGCATCAGAAGACAGGATTATAACAAATTAGTATATTATTGAAGCAATCTGATATTTGTAAATGCAGGTTCTCTCTTTGTCAATAGCAATTTCTTCAAAACCGGTGTTTGATTTCAGCTAGAGAAAAATCAAGAATATTGCACTTCTGGGAGAAAAGCAAACATTGTGGGAAATAGGAAAACCAAAGTAATCAATTCACTGCATGTGGTACTTTTAGTATCTCAGCTGCAGACTGTGTCTAACTTAAGCAATAGGTAGAATGACTGGAGAAAAATCCAGGGAATGCAAGAATAATAAGAAACCTGGAAACCTAAGATATAAGTATGGTTTGAAGAAATAGAATTTGTTTAATATGGGGAGAAAAGGTGAAGTATAAAACTCCATATACACAGCAAGTGCCTGAAAAGAAGAAGAAAATAATCTGTTCTTTCTGTCAACACAGATAAGATTAAAAACACCCCAAAGGTTTTTAGCTGGACAGGGAAGACAGCAGGGATTGCTAAGCACTGAAACAGATGGACCACATGGGCTGTGAAATCATCCCCCAGCTAGCCTGTTTGGGTTTTTAAAGTAAAACTAATGAACAAAAGGACAGTTCTTCTTGGTATTAAGAGAAGCAAAAATAACCATATAAATGACACTGCTTTAGTATGTTCTGACAGTAGGGCATGATGGTAGTGTGTGTGTAGGCGTTGTAACACTCAGATATATAGGACAGCAGCTTCACAAGTTTTCCATTGTGACTGGAGCAATGTAGTTTCCACCTGGTATCTCAGAAAAGATCACATAAATTTGTGACCAGAAAGTAAAATACAGATGATTTTGTTGGTATTTATTGTGAATGTGCAAATATTAACAGAAGAGGGAAGCTGGATTGCAGTGACTAAGTTGCTATGTTTATGTGCTTTTCTGTTTTGCTCTATTTTTTATTGCCTTAATCCTGTGTGGTGTCATTCAAGACAATTTGATATAATTCCTCCTTTTTTTTTTAATAGATTCTGTGTTGTGATACAGCTAGAGAACATTAAAAAAAACCCAAACCAAAAAAAAACCAACCAAAACCCCCCAGACGGTACTTAAAAAACCCCACTTTTTTAGACATTTCAAAACAGTCAAATACCTGATTAACTTCAGTTTTTAAAGAGCAATTCTGCAATGGTACCTTAATGATTACCTTAATGATGCATTCATGAACTACATGACTAGAGAACTCAAACATCTTTCTGCAAGAGTGAATTTCCTCGTGCAACCCTCACCTTAATCACTCAGGAAGGATAGACTCTATTTTCACGCCAAAGGTGCAACTGTTAGAGGCCTTAGGTAATACAAGGGTCTTGATGGACATCCTTGTCACAGTGAGGGCAGCTGTGACAAATCTTTGAGTCCCCTGACTTCAGGGTGAATGTAGATAAAGCAGAGGGAACGATGGAGTACCCAAAACCAAAATGACTTTAATGAGAAATAAAAATATGGTCCATGCCCAGAAACCAAACCCAGTAGAGGGACAAGCGCCAAAGACCAGAAACAAGCAGGAAGTAACAATATATAAACCTGGGGGTGGAACATTCTAGAAACAATACCACATATGGAACACAAGTACCCAGTAGGGGAGTAGACCTCGGATTAATTAATATAACAACTCCAAAGGCTCTTGGGGGGAGCTCTCTGCTTGCCTTGAGTTGAGTAGTGTTTCCCAGGGCTTGGAGCTAAGGCTTGGCTGGTTAGAAGTGAAGTCTGGCTGAGCCTGTGTCCCAGTCAGGCCAACTCCCACACCTCCTCAGAATAGGCCCATACATTCTCCTAGGCCTTGTTTTCCAGGCATTTTAGGCCTTTTTTATTCATCAAAGATACATTATTTCTGCCCAACTGCAGCCTTAATACAAGGTAGTGGGGAATAAAGGCACAGGCATAGAAATGAAGGCAGAGGAAAAATTGGGCTGCTCTCACGTCCAGTCTACAAAGAGATAGGACACAAAAAGGGGTGAGGATATAATGCTTTCTATTTCACATACTTACATCAGTGGGACAATTTGTTTGCTAGCATCAGACAAAATGTTAAACACCTCTAATAATCTGTTTCTCAGACAGGAAAAAAAATGAGACAAAGAGATGTATGTTCTTTGTAGAACATACATACCTGTACTGTAGACTGGAGTAAGAGCAGAAAATACAGCCCTCTCCATTCCCAGACATTTGCTCAGCACAGTGGATTAGACCTGACTGGATAGAGAAGTCAACCTTTAAAGAAAATACATAAAGAATATGCTTCTAATTGGTGCTGTTATTTCTTGGGGAAAAAAAGGCATCCACTCACCCCCCAAAACATTTTTCAGCTCACTGATGATTTTTAGGCAATAAACATCTTGTTTTAACACATGGTATCCTCAAGATCTTTCCACTGACTTGGGTAAAGACTTATTTGTTCACTGTCACTGATGTGGTGGAGTTTGTCATTATTGATCTGGCACCAGCACAGGTCCAGGCAGGACAGAATACTTTGGAACTTCACTTTGGCTTCCTCTATGGTATTACTACTCTGAACTGAAGGAGAAGACACCAAACTTTTTCCTCTGTTATCTGGATAAAATGAGCTCAGTAAGAGAAACAAAAATTAATTTCACCTTAAAAATGCTTTTGGGAAATGGAAACTTTGATTCAAAGTGACAAGTCTAATAATATTTCCTGATTTGTTTTGAGTTTTCTTCAGGTTGTGAAAAAAACATCAAAAAAGAAAATGAAATTATTTGAGCAGAAGGAAGATAAAGAAACTTAAACAAAAGGGCACAAAACAGAGGTTATAACCATCAAAGATATGAAATTAAGTATATTTTAGGTACATTTAATCTTTAATAACAGTAATTAACCCTAGTAAATTTTTTGTGCAATAGCTTTTTAAGCAGTAGCAAAGCAAGTTAAAGTTGTTGTTAACCACTTCTATACGACCAGTATTTTCAGAGACAAGGATCAGAGCAGATTTTAAAGTTTGCCCTTATAGTACCAAATAACCCTTTCATTTCAGTCATGTATTATACAATACTTATATAATACACATCAGAAGAATAGAGTCAGAGGATTAAGCATGTTCTGAAAACTGTGTTTCATCCGGCTCTACGAATTTGTCATGACAAGGAGAAAAAACCCAAAAGGTTACCTTCTATGTACTAAGCATCAGACTATCTTTCCTTGGAAAGTAAATCTGCTTAGTAGCAATCAAGTCAAAACAACATTGACTGAGTTATATTTAAGGACATAACTGTCTAGGACAAGATTTTTGTCACATTTATCTGAGGGTACTCTAATTTGACATCCTTTTATAATTCAAGGTGATTGCTAAAGGTAAAAAATAAAGTAGATATCTTTCTCAATGCATGTTTCCATAGAATGACATGATGTTTACAATTTTATGTGTCCAGCAGAAGCAAGAAATAAGAAGAAATAAGGAGTAGGAAATGTAAGACTCCAGCAGTTTAAGTGCTAGCTTTTTAGCTGCTGCATGTTTATTACTTTCAAACCTGATTGAAATGATGTAATATCTAATCTCCATATTTTATTATTTTACTCTATATACCTTTCACTCAAGTGACTGACCATAATTGCCTCCAGTCATTCTAATAATGAAAGAAATCTCTTTATATGATTTCCTCCATAGATATTTTAATATTCAGAAGACTTAGATAACATAAATTATTTATATTGTGAAAGTGAAAGAAATAAGCCTTCAGTTCTGTTCAGAACTGAAATTTTCAGGTATTTTTAACAGTGCCGTATTATAAATCTAATATGCCAACTGACCCATTTTGACTTCATATCAACTGGCAGAAAATGAGCTTTTGGTGAAACTAAGAAAGAGGTGAAACTAAATTATAATTATTATGGAATAATATTGTCTGGTCATAATGCACTTTCTTCACATAGGTCTGTTTTCATGAGGGCAACTTGATTAATATACGAAAGGGAAAGAAGAGGGTTTCCATACAGTTGAAACTGCAGAATTGAATCCTGCTTCCATGGAATTTAATGAGGCCAGAATTTCATCTCTGTCCTTACATTTTCAAAATTAACCTCCTAAAAATATTTAAAATATTTAGGCCTGTTGAAATGATGGATCTAAGTTCACAAAAATCTCCTCAGTACCTTGAAAAATGCAGCTATGTTAAATTCAGGCTATGAATCCATTTTAGAAGAAAAAAAGCATTTACTGGTAGCAAAAGTTTTGGACTTAATATTCTTTCTTAGATTTAACAACATACAGTAAGGTGATAAAACTTATGGAAATAAAAGAGAGAACAGTGGAGATGGTGTGCAGGAAGTGATAATGGAACTCTAACACTGGAAGGCCTCCTTGAAGTAAGTTCAGGGAAAAAAAAATCTGAAGTGAACAATTTAATCAGATACTAAGCAAGAATAGGAATAATCTTGGCAGTTCTCTCTTATGAGCTCTACTTCAGGTGGAAAATTTTCATTTCACGTAAGCCAGAAATGCATGTAGCATCTCATGTTCTTATCTTTCATTGAATGTTTGAAAGATTTGAAACTCTGGAAAAGAGAAAAGGGGAGCTTTTTGATTGAGTATCCTGGACAATGCCAACATTTAGGAAAAAAAAAATAAAGCCAGTGCCAAGAACTAAACAAATTCACAATATGTGGGCTTTTGTGAATATGTCACTTTCTGTGAAAACCCACTGCAATTATTAAAGATGATAAATTAAAGATAAAGGTATGGTTTATTAAATATTTATAACAAAATACGAATTATGATTTAAGTACCTGGAAATCCAGGAAAGCAAGTCTTCTTTGAAGCTACTTAAAGACTTTTTACTAGACTATAAAACAATATATCACCTTGCTATATTTCAAATTGTATTTAATAATTTGATACTATAAAACATCTAATCCAGTCAGTATAATAACCAAGGTTTTACCATACATAAAGAGAGGGGGGCAAACCTCTTCATAAGAATCCTAAGGCAGAAAGACTATTTTGTAGTGAAGATGGTTCACTAGATCTCTAGGGCAAACTTACACCCAATTTTTTATTGTGCTTTCCATTACATCTTACGTTACATCTTGGTCCCTAGGCTCCATTGTCTTTAGATATTCTATTTTATTAAGTGAAGATAGCTAAATTCAGCTTTCTAGTAGTAGACTGCCAAAATACTTAATTTAATTTTTTTGAGCACATTTAAAGGAGATTTCTTTTAAAGTAGAAAGTTTTGCTTTTTTTTAGTTGACTGTCAGAAATGTTTTGGAGGCAACAACTTATTTTTTCCAGTTTTGAGTAAGTGAAAATAATCATTGACTTTTAAATGTTCTTCTTCATAACATGTGAAGAATAAAAACCTTCTAGTCTGAGTCTGTGCAAGGCTCTGTCCTTTATCAAAGTGTTCTTTATCAAAGGACGGTGACTTCTGATGTCCTTAACACAACATTGGGCTACATAATGTACTTGAACAAAATGAATTTAAGGATTTTCATTTTAAGAGTAAAGCCTGGCCTGAGATCATACAACTCCCAAGATGACCCTTTATTGCTTGCATCACTGCAGAATTCATTCATTGACCAGGGTGAATGAAAAGACTTACAATCTGTGCATTCAGTTTAAAGGGTGATGGTTCAGACTAGTAACTCGCTCACCATCCAAGATTACGGACATGGATTCCTGGATTCACTGTTTTATATATGCAACTCTAAGAATTCAAACATGCTTTTAAAAGAAATCACTCACATCACTAGGGGTTTATTATCTTTTACTGCTTACCAAAATGCATGGGAAAAACCATTACATAAAAGGCTGCTTGAGAAACATTCTATCTTCCATGTCAAATGGGTACAGCAAGGTACTGAACGTGGTGTTTTGTATGAATTCTATTAACAGCATCTTTCCCAACCTCCTCGAGCAACTGCACTTACCACTGATGTAGTAAAACCTGTAAAACAAATTGGAAGTAACTCTTATTTTGTACCCATCGGTAAATTACATGACATTTCTGCCAAAAAAGCCTCACAAGCTGCCATACCAGCTGGAAATCCTTCAGTTTAGTATAACAAGTGCAACCCTGAAGAGCTTTTATAGATATGACTAATTCAGTTTATCTTCATTCTAAATTAATGCATTGGGACAGCCAATAGTAAAGCTATTAAAAGAGTGAAATGACGGTGTAATTGTCAAAATTTCTCCCTTAGCCAGCATTTAGAAAGACAGTTTTAGCTACATTGGTTTCCAGTCAGTAGCAGAGACAGGCATACATTATATTCAAAGTTACATGAGGTTTTTGGGAACAAGACTTGAGGAAAACAGTGTTAAGCTATATGCATGCATATGAAATTTATTTAACATGACAAAAGGGATGACACTGAAATTAGACAAAGAAGGCCCCCTATCAGGCAAAAGCCTGTCCAAGCAGATGGGCTTTCCAATACACTTGAAGGTCAAGAGATTCTAAATCACAGAGTGTGTCAGTAATCATGATGGTTAATAATCTCTCTCTGATGTACCTACTGAATCTAATCTGTACATATCTCAGCAGTTAAAAGATAAGGTCCTGAAAGTAGCTGTCCAAGGAAACTGAAAAAGAAACTACATCCTCTTTTCTAAAGAGAAAAGAAATCTTGTTGGCTCCATTTGGATCATGGTAAATAGGGAGGTTTATTTCCACTACGGGCTTTCACATAAGCAATTTTGTGGGAGTAAATTTGCAAAGATGCAGCAGGCTGTCTTGGTTTGAAAGACAAGTGTCTACCAAGGAAGGTGAGAATCTCTCTTAGAATGGAGAATATGACCCCCTTCCCTCTGAATTCGTGTAACTTTGAAACTAAGGGGCTTTCAGGCAAAGATATGCAAAAAGCAGTAACAGTTCTTCACTGGTCTGTATGTGTATAACAAGGCAAACAAACCACAATAACAGCAGCCACAACAAACCAAAGCAGGAACCCAACGAGAGCCTTCGCTGGGCCGTGCAGCCTTTCCCCTTGGGTGCAGTTCTGGTCACGGCCGCCAGGGGCGCTGGTGGCTCCCGGCCAGGCAGGGAGAGTGCCATGGTTCCTCCGCGGCTGCAGGGGGCGCTGTGGCGCGGGCTCGGCCCTGTCTGCCCGTGGGTCATGGTGGGTGGGAAAAGGGGCTTCCCCTGCACCCCCCAGGGGCAGCCCTGTCTGCCCGTGGGTCATGGCGGGCGGGAAAAGGGGCTTCCCCTGCACCCCCCAGGGGCAGCCAGGCCCTCAGGGTGGCGGGACGGGCGGCAGCAGGAACCGGGGCAGAGGCTGGAATGGCACAGGCAGCGCACCCTCTGAGGGCAAAGTGTAGCAGAAAGTCCTCAGCCATAGCAGGAATCGCGGGGGCTCTGGCAGACATGGGGTATCTGGTTAAAGTGTAGTGAAAAACCTGAAGTAGTGGCAGAAGACAGCGGCGCTGTGCAGCAGCAGCCGGGCTCCCACAAGCAGCCGGGAGAAGCTCCCTCAGAGGGGCTCTGGGCCCCGGGTTCTCCCCTGGGGCACCCCACTAGATGGTGAGGGCCCTTTTCCACTGAGGTCAGCTGTTGATAAGGTCCCAGTTCAACAGCTGCTCTTACAAGCAAAGTCTCACCCACCTTAGGAGAAGCATTGGGAGGACAAAAGCTCTGCACTGGCAGCAAATCCTCTGGGCAGCAGCAAACCCCACTTGTCTCCACTCCAGTCAGAGTGGACAGAGAACAAGGTGCCAAGCCCAGCCAAAATCTCACAGTTTCTCTGCCCTTCCCAAGGGAAAACCCCTCAGCTAAGAGAGTAGCCAGGTGCTCCCTTCCCCCTCCTCCTCCCATCCACATGTTTTGTTCTCTCAAGTTGTCATCATCTCTTAGGCAACAAATAGGAGAAAATTCCCTGAGAGAAAGAAAGAAAAAATCCTAACCTCCAGCACATGCAGTGGATATTTAATCCCAAATAATGATGTCAATATTATAGTTTCAATTAATAATAAAAATGCTATGTTTTGTTGCGCTGATACAAGTCTTGCATAACAGTAAAAAAATGAGTGACATTAAGTCTATGTGAAAGCTGTAAATAAAAACACAATTTAAGGTTTTCATAGTAAAGTTTTCCAGGACTAGGTAGTCAAAGGATATCAGAAAATTCAGCTATTCTCTAAATTGTAGTGGTTGATAAACCCTCATTCTTCATGTACCCTTTTTTAAAATCTATATCTTCAACTAAATTTCCTTTCTGCATTTACTTTTTTTTTTTTTTAAATCTCTGTCCCTTGTGTCTTAAAAGACTGCATTTGAACAAAAGAACCTACAGCCACTGATACTTAAATCTCTTGCTTTCAGGGAGGTTCTTTTGCCTCTTAGTCTTTCCTCTTGATTAATCTGTGTTTACTTTCTCTTTACCCACTCTTTCTCTCTTCTCCTTCTTGAAATGGTCGTCCTTTGTTTTTGGAAGAAAAAAAGAGTTCACAGAATGATTAAAACCCAGCCTGAACTCTGATAAATTACCATCATCTAAAACTCAATGAAGAAAATTTTAATCACCTGGAAACACTCTTTCTTACCCTATTAATCAAGCCCATTCTTACAGTGTAATGTAAGGACATAGAGGGAAACTATTTCTGTTTCTTCACCGTCTGAAAGGATGTTCCCCTCCATTTTTTCTCTTAACATGCTCCTCTTTTTGTCACAGGGAATCTTTGAATCTACCAAGCTTAACTTGGACATGTTAAAGAATTCACACACACTCCCACCCACTCATCCCCCGCAACATGCCAGATGGAAAAAAAGGAAATAGTATTTGAACACTGGACACAATATGACTCACTCAATCTTCCTAGATGTATAGCATCCCTACCAGACCTTATTTCCTGATTTCTTGCCTACATCTCAAAACTATAGTTTGTTTTGAGAACCTGAATGACTGTCATTCAGCATTCTTAATTACCACCTCATTTTGGGATTCCATTTACTGCACTAACCTGTTGTAGTAGCTCTGCTCTTTGTTTCTTTGTAAAGAAATACTGGAGGGATTTAAGTTTTAGAATAATGAAAGATGCCTCTCTGCATACCCAATATCACTACAAGTCAGAATAAGGACTGATATTCTTTAATAGACTCATTTCTTCTGTCAACTCAGCATGAGTGTGTAGTGCTGTACAGGGTTTCAGCCAATAAAAAGTCCGTTTTTTTCATTTTAACAAGATGAAAAGTTTTAAACATTAGAGAAATAAATAAAAGAGTTGATGGCAAAACAATATGCATGTTTAGTACTTCTAAGACATGTTTATAACTTCCAGTCAAATGAAAATTCTACCCAAGTGAAAAAAATTATACGGAAAAACCAGGACTGTGAGGACCAGGGTGACAAGTAACTATACAGGAGATTGTACAGCTGAACAGTAAATGAATTGGAAACTACTGTGGTTTGGACCAAATCTGGTTAAAAACAATAGTAATTCATTAGGTCAGTTCCACCATCAGATTCACCATATGGTCATACAAGCACTTGTGCCAGAACAAGTGAGAAAGCAGCATGGGGACAGGGATTAAATGAATGGAAGGATACTGTGATTACACCTTTCAGGGACAATGCTGGCTTTAAATGTTTGCAAAACAGCAGAGTAACTAGACCATGACATTTCAACTCAGAAAAAAAGCAACTGAGGAGAAATATAAAGATGGCAATACAAAAATTTAATAACTCCTGAATAAAATTTCGCAAAAATCGTGAACTGAAGGCAACAAATTCCTACTTCATTCTTCATAATGTACTAATTTAAAATTATATGACAATGCTCTCTGTACAACACAGGGAAATTATTCAGAATTATCTTAAGTTAATCAAAATGTATTAATTCAGCTACTGAACAACTTTTCACATACTGGAAATTTTTATACAAAATTGCCTTCAGTCTCAGAGCTACTTTAAAAGACTTGAAATTTTTTCAATAATTTGATCACCTCTGTGACTAAAAAGGAAAAAGTGGTTTCAGCTTTTTTACTATAAAATTTAATATTTTTAAAAATATTTGCATTTTTTGATCTATGTCTTGTATTTCTACTTTTCTGCCTTATTGGATCATAGTGAGTGAAATAACAAACTGGAATGGATAACCAGAAACTTGTAACAGATACTCTCTGCAAATTTCTTTCAAATTCAAATACTGACAACTTTCTTTTATCCTTCCTCTACACAGGGGTAGTTTACATTTAAAGTTCCATCCATGACAGATTCCATGAAACACACAAAGGTGTTTAAGCTTGAACATATTTGTGATGTCTATTAAAATTTGAAACTTATTTTTTCTTTCTTTTATTACAGTGCTTTGTTTAGTTACAGGCGATACTAACAACATTTTTTGATATCATCCTCATCCTAGAACAGGGCAAAGACAATATTCCAGTATTCCAAGATCATTGTGTGTACAAAAGCTTAAAAGAGAAACACATCTTCAAAATGGAAACAGGTTAGAAAGCAGTTCATGATGAGCAAACTTCATAAAACACCGATTCTCGCAGAAGCTCACAATTAATGACAGTTCTAAATTTAGATCTGAGTCTTGAAATCCATTTTCCTTGTAGCGTTCCAGGGATATTTTTGTTCTTGAGGGAAAATAAACTCACAGCCCATTTACAAGCTAGCACATAATCCTGTGGCTCTCAAAGAATATAAAATAAACAGCACTAAATCTCCTTCAGTTCTTTATCTTTCCCACTTCATTAAAAAAATTGCTTCAAGTGAAAAATTTAATAACTGAGGTTCTTCAGCCTATGAGAAATTACATAACAACTCAGGGAATTCCATATGGCAAAAGTTTCAAAGTTGAACCACAGTTGAATTTGAATCACCAGAGATATCTTTAAATAAAATTAGTGAGAGAAAGATTAAGTATTCCAAAGGGCTATTTCTGCTTGGTATGATTCATGCTGGAAAACAGCTCACTTTAATAAGGCCTCACACAAAGCCTGATGAATTAGGCCACCATCCTGCTGGAGGAAGGCTTTGAGTGTCTGATCCTGATGCACCTGTATATTTCTGTTACTATCTTGACAAAAAAGGAAGGTGAGCCTTCCTCATATATATATATATTAAGGCTCTACTAGCAGGAAGGATCTTTCATATTTTTGCATTGTGTCTTAGTGAAAAAAAAAATAAATTTTGCTTTTTTGATTTGCCTGACAAGTCTTTAAAACCTGTGTAGGGATGCAGGGGCAAGTGTTGCATAATACAGAAAAAATGGAAAAATCAGCATTTAGAAGATCCAGTAGCAGACAGGTAAGTGCAAAGCTATAAGAAAAGAATTGGTTGACAGAGAGAACCTTCACTTAGGGCAGTGTCACACCTTCACCTGCGTTAGAACCACTCTTATGCTCTGTGAATCTTAGTCCTAAGCAAGCTGCAGCCCTGAGCTGCATAAATAAAATCCAGAAAGCAAAGAAGTGAAATGTTGTTGGGTAAGTTTTAGTTTCTTATGAAATACTAAACAGCATGTTTTGGACTTCAGTCTGTGTACAGTGAAAACAACTGACTGGAGTAAATCAGGGTGTATTTTGTTTCTAAAAAAAAAAATCAGACAAATTCCAGGGTCACTTACAAAAAGCGAAAAGAAGAATAGGAAAAAAAAAAAGAGTAGGACTGTTACAGACAATTAAGTGATAGGATCATATTCTCTTGTCATTTTATGTGAACAATTTTCAGGCTCTGTGAGTTTTTATAAATGAACCATTTTTACTTTCCCTTGACCTGTCTAGGGAATTGATGTTACTCTCTGTTGAAAGGATAATTTGTATTAAAACATACAATCATTTTGCACAGCATTAAGGCCTCCCCACCTCTTACTTCATGCTTCACACACTTATACTGGCCCATCCTCAAAAACCTGTTGTTTTGAATTAAACACCCAGATCTTAAAATCTCCCTCAGAAATGTATGCAAGAACAAATTCCTTGGCAACATGACTCACTCCAGTGTCTTAGCCTCATTAGTAAGCAAGGCAGATGTCCAGATACCAGCGCTGTCTGTAGCACATACATTTTTATATAATATCTCATTATTTATATATAAATGTATAATGCCTTTTCCTGGGCATATAGCATCAATTTTTGGTCAAACATTACTAAGATTCACTCATACTTAGAAGTGTCTTGTTCATTTTAGTCCACTTCATGGTTTTATTCTTTAAATTTTGCCATGAATTATGCTTATTTAGGAGAAAGCAACCCCCCTTTGGGATATTTTCCCCTGAATGCATTGCATATTATAAAATGTCAGTGGCAGAATCTTTTATGGTGTAGTAGTTGACAGTCTGCATACTTTAATCAAGCCTTAAAGTTTTAATTACACTGCTAGAGGCACTGCATTTACATTTATTTTCTTTAATGAAGATTCTATGAGAAATTAAAAAAAAATTAAAGAGGAAAAGGTAGAGTTCCTTGGGAAGAAAGAGGAGGGCACTTCTCTGTTTCTTAAACAGATAAATCTGATCACTGTCACTATGAAACAGTCATCGAGTGTTTTAGGTTGGAAAAGACCTTAAAGGTCATCAAGCCCAACCTTTAACCCAGCACTGCCAAGTCCATCACTAAACCATGTCCCTAAGCTCCACATCTACAAGCCTTTTAAACACCTCCAGGGGTGGGGACTCAGTGACTTCTCTTGGAATCCTGTTCCACTTCTGTACAATCCTGTCAGTGAAAAAAAATTCCAAGTTGTCCCCACCTCTGGCTGAGCTGTGGTCAGCTAGTAGTACAGAGTAACAGAACATCCTGAATTGAAAGGGATGCACAAGGATCATCAAGTCCATCTCCTAGTCCTGCACAGCACACCCCAAGAATCCCACCATGTGCCTGAGAGCATTGTCCAAATGCTCTGTGACCTCTGGCAGGCTGGTGCTGTGACCACTGCCCTTGGGAGCCTGGTCCAGTTTCCAGTGAAGAACCTATAGTATCCAGTTAGAAAACTTCCTCTGGCACCACTTAAGGCCATTTCCTCTTTACTTGTCATACTATCACTTGTTACTCGAGAGAAGAGACCAACAGCCTTTTCCCCACCATCTTTCAGGGAACTGTAGAGAAGAATTAAACCTCCTCTGATATTCCTTTTTCCTCATGCTGAATACCCTCAGCCCCCTCAGCCGTTCCTCGTAGGCCTTACTCTCTAGGCCTTCCCCAGATCTGTTGCCCTTCTCTAGACTTCCTCCAGCAGCTCAATATCATTCCTGAATTGAGGGGCCCAGAACTGGCCACAGCACTTGAGGTCCCTCCCAGTACAGGGAGACAATCCGTGCCCTGGTGCTGCTGCCACACTATTGCTTGTACAAGGCTGGAGTCCAGCCTGGAGCACTGTGGGGCATTGCAGTGACCCAAGTGCAGGACCTGTCACCACTGGTCTGTGCCCATCAACCTGGCCTGTCCAGAGCCTTCTGCAGAGCCCTCCTGCCCTTCAGGACATCAACACTCCCACCCAGCTGGGTGCCCTCTGCAAAATGCCTGAGGCTGCACTCAAGCTCCTATTCTGGATCATTGATAAAGATGTTAAATATGGTCAATACTGAGCCATGGGGGACAGAATCACCTGACTCCAATTGGATTTAGCCACCACTCTTGGGTCTGGCCATCCAGCTTGTTTTTTACTCACTGAATAGTGCACTCAACCAAACAATGAGCAGCCAATGATATAATTTGATGTTTTTTACACCAAGGAAGAGAAAAATTTATGTTTGGTACTAATAATTATAATGCTTTTGGATACTGTAACTGTTCTAATAGCAGGACCTTTAAATAAAATTCTCCTCCCTACCCATTTCCCTTTTTTCTGTCTTCTGGCATTCAGTACCGGGAGTGGACAGCCCCATGCAGTTGGGAACTGTGCACCTGAACAAATACAGATGTAAGAACAGCATGTGTCTCGACCTATTTAAGCTCACCTTGAGCAATGTTGAGACAGGGGATTTTAGCTTGGGAAATATAAGGTCTTACCAGATGCCTGCTTTAGGAAAGAAAGGCACCATTATGAAATATCTGTTGGCCTTTGATATTGATTAAAGAAAAAAAAAAGCAGAAGGGCCCTGCTGTCATCTATTGAAATAGAATTTCTTCTATTCTCAGAAGGAGAGCATAATTTGTCATCAAAATTCATTTTAGATTTAAATGTTATGCTATCATCATTGAAGTCACTATGTCAGATCCTGTTTAATAGTATTTTATATATATGTATTTAATTAAACACATTTAATTAATGATCTGTTTTTGATGGTTTGTACTTTTGGGTCTGAATTCATAATTTGCCTTATGGTGTTTTTTTTTTTTCCCCAAGGATGAGCTCATTAGCCATGGGGTTCCTGATTTCATTCCAAATCAGGTAGTACTTTCTCTACAAATTCTCTTTAATCTTCATTTGGATGCACTGTATTTCTCTCCCTAGTCTCAAAGTACTATTTGTGTAGCACTACTGTTAGAAGCTTTTCCTCATTCTTTCAATACCCTAGGTATCAAAATTGTAAGACTGAGAAAAACCATCTATATGGGATGAGTAACGGCTGGAAGTTACAGATAGAAGATACATTATATATGGGACTATTAATGTATGTCACAGTAGCAAGATAACAGATATTTTGATTAAAATTGCACTTAAATACCAGATCAGGTTTCTTCACAGTTGTCTTGTTTGACTGAGCAAACAAATACAGCACATATAAAATGTTTTAATCACCCCAAACCAGATATTCCAGCTCAAAAAAGGATTTAAATGTCTAATACATAAATTACATGGAGTTTAAACTCCCATATGCAAAGACAGCCTTGAAACTATGCCCTTGGATTACACAGACTCTAGGTAGCATAAACTGAAGAGAGAATTCAATATAAAAGTTCTTCAGAAAAAAAAAATCTAACTTCTCTAAATTATGACAAATAATTAATTCCTGGAAGAGTTAAGCATTATGTACCTCACTGCAGATGACTAACCTGCATTTCTCTGCCTCCCCTTCTAAAGAACTTGTGCCATAAGGTTTTTAAAGCACAATGCAGACTCATTTCTTCTTATTAAAAAAAAAATCTCAGAAATTGTTTTCTTTTTCAAGATGACCAGAAAGAGAGTGAGATTTTCCTTTCCTTTGATTTTAGACCAAAGCTCACTCTTTGGAACAGTGACCCAGGGTTCATTCTCTTTCTGCCTTTAAAATGGTGTTCAAACCTATGTAATTACCAGATAAGAACATGCACAGAGGTAAAGACAGAGGTGCTTTCAAGCTTCCTGTGGAGACTGTGGCATTTTCCATATAAGAATCAGGCACTACTTGTTGGGTATTTAGAGGAAGGAGAAAGGCTGAGTTGTATTCCCTGTCCTAGGAATAACAGCGGGCAACTGGGGAGATGGATTTCTAGGCTGACCTACAGAATAAAAAGACAAATGCAATTCAAAATATTAAGGAAGATAATTGAAGGAAAAGGGATCCTTGTTTAAATATTATCCATCTCTCTTTTACTTTTTGTTCAAATGGAACCCATTTCCCATCTTGTGCTGATTCCAGCAGCAAGTACAGTACGTGACAGTGCAGTGACTGCTTATGTAACAACAGATCTACAACTGTTCCTATCTGGAACACAGGTGTCCTCTTGTGATATTTTTTTGGCTAGACAGACAGCATGTTAATTTTTTGGACATCATCCACAGCCATTTCATAAAGACAATTGTACATCTTCGTTGCCACTAATTATAGTAATCATCTTACTTAATAACAAGCCAGGAGCTTGTGCCAGAGCAACTAATTTTGCTTTTACTCCCAATTCCCAATTCATGCTACATTGTTCAACCTTGTCTCAATTAAAAATTGTCTAAATGTTTAGTTGAAATTAAAACAGAGGAAGTAATAATATTTCCTTCAAGATGTAGATTGGCTTCCTGACATAGATTGTTAAGCAATACTGTATTAAAGTGTGAAGCAGAACCAACCACATTTTGAGGTGTTTATTTTGCAATACCATGTTTACAATAAAAACACTCTTTCTGGTTAAAAAGTACCTTAGAAGCTTACATCAGTAAGAACATTTAAAACAGCCCTTAATATTATTTCAGTTTTGAGATGAGAAGGAATAAATAAGTCAGTTGTGCTGGGAATGTAATTCAATAAAGTGTCAAGAGTTTTATGAATCTGTTTGATATTAATGCTCAGCAGTCTGAGAGCCAAAGAAATGCAACAATGGAATTAAATTGATGATGGATATACTTGGTAAAACCCCTGAAATAATGACATTTTAAAATCAGTAATGTTCAGAAAAGTCTCACAGAAATGTCATGACTGATCTGAAATTTACCTGTGACATTGTAAACTACAATATATACAGGAATATGTCAAAAGTTGGAAATTATTTAGAAAAAAAATTTAATAGTGATAATATAAAATATTACATAATTACTATCTCCTGTAAATTCCTTATGTGATTTCCTGTATTTTAAGGATAAATATAGTTCGTCTGACCTAAAGGCATCATATCCATAGTCTTCTTAGCTTAGTTCTGTTCCATACTGAATCAATTATGAACATTTTGTGGATTTAAAATTACTTATACCTATGCAAAGGAGACATTTTTGAGTAGTATTGAATATATTGCCTCTGCATAAACTATGAGAAAAGGCTGAATTCTCTGTAGCCTGTTTGAGCTACATTTCTCTGTTTACTGGGTTAGGAACTTAAGTTTTGAGCTCAGAAATTATTAGTTAGACACACAGTGAAGGGCTGATCTGTCTTAACTCAGATTTCTCAGCACCAAATTAATAAATATGAACCCTTTCCTAACTGAAAACAGGCATCTTTAAATGTTTTTAATTTGGTCAGATAAATCGCATATCTATCTTTCTCTCTCCCCCAGCCCAACAGTTTTCAAATAAAGGAATTATTCTTGAAAACTAGACATGCAATTGCCTTAAAATTATTAAAACTTTCTGTGTCACCATTTTGTAGTGCTTTGTTCACAGCTGAGAGTGCAGTGAGAGCAAGAGTTTCTTGAATTATAGTGCAATATCTCCATATCTTTCCTATACTCTTCAATGTTAAAATCTTGAACTTACTAGCTTGTAATGGAACTCCAGTTGTCATTCTCTGTTTCTTCATAGCCTTACTGTCCTTAAGTGTTCTTGAGAGATTAGGACAACCTTGAGAACAAAAGAAAAAGCAGAAGTAATTTATTGCAAGCAGTACAACTGCAGAGGGTTTTATGTTGATAAGGGAATAGCCCTGGAACATGACAAATGCAAATAAGACAGGCAGTAATGTACTGCATGTTTAAGAACTACTTATATAATAGATAAACACTGAAGAAAATTATTTTGTATTGAGCATGGCAGCTTTTGATATATTTTGTGAAAACCAAAATGCCATTCTTAGAGATGAATCACTGCTTATCACTCCTCTGTCCCTCAACACATAAATGCATTCATACATGTACATTTGGAAAAATTATTAATAAGAACAAGCAGAATCAATTGAAAAAAACTATATATTTTAAAGAGAATGTGCTTGTTTTAAGTCAGACAGCCAGCTCAAATATGCTTCAAATTACTGCAGCCACAAGAGGTAATCAGAACAGTATAAGTAGAGGTAGGTAACTTCAAAAACATCCCCCATAAATTTTATGAAGTTATAAAATTAAAAGGGGAAAACATGAATGGTTAGTAGCTTAGGGTTTTGCATAAGGAATACAGCTTTTTCTTGCTCATGCTCCACTGAAAACATTTCAGAACTTTCAAGTATAGCAAGGCACTTCATGTAGCTAATGGACAAAGGGGGTGCTAGTCCATCCAAAGTGGTGTTAAGCAAGCATATTCCTGTATATATTGTAGTTTACAATGTCACAGCTAAATTTCAGATCAGTCATGACATTAACACAGAATAATGAATTCAGCATTAATTTTTCATCTTTATACTCAAGGACCAGATCTTCTTTTGCCTCCACCTGACCGTTTCATTGTAGTATGCTGGTCTCTGCCATGTACAATATTTTGATATGCAAGGAAGCAATATTCTCTAAAAAGACTTGAAGCTTCAATTGGTTTGCCTGTTACAAAAATCTGCAGGCTGGAAGATAACTCCCACAGGACACTTTCTTCTTTAAAACTTCTAAATCTGAAATGTTATCCTTTTTGCCTTGTTCATCTGGAGAGCAGAACTGCAGAACATGCTAAGGTACACATTAGTCACTTCTTCAAGTGAGCTGGCTAACAGAATAGGAGAAATTTAAAGCATACAAAATGCACAAAAATGCCTTTCAGATATGTTATGAACAAAGACTGATTGTCATCAAAGCCAAACATTCAAAGAAGTTCAATCCAAAGTCAAATGTTTCGCTCAATAAAAGTGCCACAGAAAAAAACAAACGTTTGAATTTCTGTGTCTGTCAGTGATAAGTTCACAGTGACATTGAACATCTTACCCACATCAGTTAGTTGAAACTCATGACACTTTCCCTGCAAAATCAGGAAGGAATTCAATGTGAACATTTATTTGATGTGGAAAAGAAGAAATTTTGTATCTGGTCTTCCAACTAAAGACAAATTGCTCCAGATTTTTGCTTGAACTGGTGACAGAAGTATTTGTCAAAACATGAAAGAGTTTTCCACCATCTTGTACAGAAAAAGTTATACTTCTGTAGCTATTCCACATATTTCTGTTTGGAAGTCAGCCTAGTTAATCCTATTTTATCCAAAGAACTGATATGCTCAAATCCATGGTTAAGTTACTAGCATTTTTCACAAAGTAAGAATGAAATCTTTGATCTTTAAAACAGAAAAATCTTTGTTCTGCTGGCCAAAAATTCTATTTCTACTTCCTTACAAGTAAAAATTTTAAAACATTTTCATATTCCTGTCTCTATTATCAAATAATACCAGTTTTTCTGAATATTTTTTAATTAAAATTGCTGTTTGAAACTGAGTTCAGCTTTTTAATCAGAATGAAATCGCATATTCTTTAGCTTTCCACTTGGTATTTAACAAAGACTTTCCTTACTTTAGATATTCTAATTATTTTTGCCTAGTGAAGCCAATGCAGATTTGTACAGTGTATGAAGATATTGTTCTCTGCTCTACAGACTTGTACCTCAACAATGAGGATGTTTTCAAGCAATGCATCCATCAGAAGTTCAGAGACTTTGCCAAAGAGTTGCTACAAGGTGCTAATACACAAAGGATTCCAATGCATAAACTATTAAACTGGGAAGAATTTGTTGGTTTTCTCTCCTATTCCCTGGTATAATTCATCGTGGAAATCTTTGCCATACTTATTTCTATATACTAGAATACATAATATTTTCTTTCTCTTTTTCTTAAAATAAGAATATTTTTGTCTTCTTTCTGACAGTTTTTGGTTGCAATCCACTCACTAACTTGGAAGTAATGAGACTGTGGAAACATTTTTTGTAGTCTCTCCTTTTGATTTTCCTGTTTTGATATTTTGGGGACTTTAGCTATGCCACTGCTTGTTTTCCTACCTTGTTTACAGTGAAGTTGAATGTGTGTGCTGGTTTTGAGGCTTGAGGTATTGGGGGACATGAAGCCCTGGAAATGACTGCTGAAAATGCAGAAAACTAACTTGGGTATTTAATCCATTTTTGTGCTGAAGTGAAAAAGCTCTTAAAATGATTTTTGGGCAGATGTGCAGTCTGTCAAGAAATTTTCTTCATTCCAGTCCAACATATTTCCATACTCTAATGCCTGTGTAAGAAAGTTTATGTTGAACAAATTGTGGCTATTGATATTTGTATTCCCCACACAGTCAGAGCACCCACACTGTCTAGCTCATTACTGAAATTGCTTTAGAATTCCTTCAGTATGAAAGGTGTTATTATAGTATCAAATTCTACTCTAGTCTGAATTTCAAATTCTTGATTAAAATAACGTTTTGGGCCAACAGGTTCTCTATTAACATCTCACCTATATACTTTACACTGAATAATTCTAAATTATTTGTTACAGCTAAGGAAGATTAAGGCTGCTTAAAATAATAGTCTGCTATTACTGCTTCAAATGAGATGTTTATTGCAACTGTAAATTCAATATTATAAAATATTATATTCTATCAGCTACTGCCAGTGAAAGAAGCTCCTAAATATCTGTGGGGAGTGGGAGCTGTAAGACAGGTTAGCATCATACACTGGTATCATTAGTTCTTTGAATCTATAAATGATCAAGAACTAATTTTGTCATTCATAGCAGAAAGAAATAAAACTTTGGTTACACAAAACTAAACATGCACAGACTGTCTTAGAAGTACGTATTATGTATAGTTACAAATTCAAGAGATCCTGGTCCTATCCATATTTTTACTTGTGGGAATCTAATCAGATGCACAACTTTAATAAATATATGCCCATTAAGGCAACTACATAGATGAGTTTAAAGGAACTTAAAATAAATTCTGAACATAGAAAGGCATGGCCTTTTTGTGCTCTTGATTTAGCATCTCTTGCTGTGGATAGAAAGAGGTCTGTACTAAGGGGAAAGACTCCAGGGCTGTGTGGGACAGTGCCAGGGCTGGGTGGGACAGCCTCAGGGCTGGCTTGTGGCCATGTCCTGCCACAGATTGCATCTCACTTGCAAAGTGTGGTCCCAAGAGACAATCATGGAATGACAGAAGAGTTTGGGTTGAAGAGACCTTCAAGATCACCTCATTCCAAGTCCCCTACCATGGTCTTCAGAAGTTCTCCCTTATTGACAACACTAAGCCTTTTATTTCCCGGTAAAGGCAGGATTTGCAGTATCACACAAGGCAGGGTGATGCACCTCACAGAGTCACTTTCCTCTGTGTGGGTGTAGCTGTCAGAAAATGCCTTGGTTACATGTTTGGATCTTGTCCATAAACAAGAAGGCCCACAGCCTGGAATACAGAAGTAGGAAATCACTGAACCTGCTTCAGAAGGATTTGCTGCTCAAGCCAGTGAGTAGGCTGAGACAGCTTCAGAAGGGATCTCAGAAATTAGGTCAGACCTAGTTACCATCAGGATATGTCAATCCCTCAAGTGACTCAACCACACCTGTAAACTACTTTATTAAAATATATTTTTGACATGTTTACACACAGCAAAAATTCTTTCTACTGTCCATACAGTTGATTTCCAAAACAAATTAAAAAATGGTAAGGAATTTTTATCCTCTACCTAAGTGCTGCATAGCAACTAAATTGTCAATGATTCATGCTCCCCAGGCAGGCACCATCTCCCCAAGTGCCAAGTGCTGACTGACTCCTGTGCCCTGTCTTGCTCTGAGTTTGCACCGAGTCTTGCTGCTATTTTGGTCCGAAATTCCAGTGCAGCCAGGAACTGAAGGAAACAAGGCCAGATGCTCATTGTGCAGCCCATGCACAAAATACAGTCCAAGACAGGCCCAAAGGAATTGAAGCTACTACTCTGAGAAAACTGGGAAGGAACCAGCAGTGAAATATGGTGATGGAGAGGGAAATGCTGTGATCTGGAAAGGAGAGAAGACACATAATGCACAAGCCACCAAAAAGAATATAATAAAATACTATGAAGGAAGAAAAACTGGTGGGTTCAGCACACGATGGCCTGAACAGTGATTCTACAAAGGAGTCAATAAGCCTGAGAAACAGAGCCCATAAATGAATAGGTAAAGAAAATGGAGCAAGACAAGCTGAGGTAGAGAAGATATTCCAGAACCAGAATAGGTTGGACAAAACTTACACAAGAGAAAGCAGGAAAGCCTTTGGCTGTGAGAAGAAACTTTTTGGAGTCCACGTGGAAGCCAAGATTCCTGACACTTATGATTCTGAACACTAGCATAGCCATTAGCCCTGCTGCTCCTTCATCACATTAAAGTGCTAATGAGCACCTATCAGAGCCATTACTGCTGTCAGTAATTTCAGTTCATATATTGGGTAAATACAATGAATTCCCTACATACTAATTCTGTATATAAAATTAATATATTTTTATAGTTTTAGTGCAGGTTCTGTGTGTACAAATTTTTATGTTATTTTAGTAAATGTCTTGCCTATGTCCTCAGCAATATAAATGGCTAGAAATAAGTGAAAGGCAGCATGCCTTTGAATTTGAACATACATGCTTTTGAATTGTTGTGGAGGATTGACCAAACCCCTGTTGTTTCATGTTGAAACCTGTTGGAAGGTCAGTGTGAACTGCAGAAATGGAAGCACTGTATTTAATTCCTTAATAAAACATCAATTTAAAACTACAAATGAAAAAGACACCTTCTCAGCAGGACTCAATAGTCTTTCAGATAACCATGAGAATGAGCTACAACAATCTTTCACAAATTTCCTACATGTCCAGTGAACCCTCAAAGCTAGCCTACAGCAAACAAAATTCCTTTGCTGTGTAACTCAGCTCCTACACTGCGTTCAGGAGCACGTGGGTAACCTGGGAGAGACCCTACACTTTAGAATGCAATCAAGAGTCAAGGCTCCTGTGTCTGGCCTTGCAGTCGTTGCCATTCTAATTTGGTTTTGTGATACCATTTTACATTTCATATCAGAGAGACAAGGCTGAAATCCCCCTGTACTGACAGGCAGCCCAGTATCACATATCCCAAGAGTAAATGAGATGGGTAAGTGCCTGCACTGAAATTAACTCAGAGGTTGATGCCGAAACAATATGAATGCAAGTGTATGATCTATTTCAGGTAATCAGTCCTTCAAATCCAGGTCATGCTAATTTTTATTACTTATTGAGTAATTTCTAATGTTTTAAAACTTCAAAACCATCCTAATCTGTGTTTCATCCTAATCTGTTTTAGTCTCGTGGTCCACATATAGGATGAAGGCCTTTGTTATATTTTCCCTTTCCTGTCCAGCTGTGGAGGCAGTCACAGAGAGGCTTTGGTGGGTGTCTGACATGCAGCCAGGGTCAACCCACTACAGGAACAAAACTATTACCAATTATTGATATTGATCTGGTTGGAACAAACTGTGGAAAGCAAACAGGTGAAGATTGAACTGTGTAGAAGGAAGCAGGGCAGGAGTTGTATTGCTACAGACATTTGAAATTTCAGAATATTCCCACTGTATATTATAACAAACCAAAGCTCTCTCAAAGCTTCTCCTGACAAAGGAAAGAGGGCAGAAGAGGGAGAAAAGACCAAAACTACATTTTTAGCTACTATTTGGATGTTCACTTAGGCTGTAGGGAACCTGCATTGTGGTTTTCAATCTTCTCTATTGAGAGCAGGAACTTTGAAGATATTTTTTCCTTTCACAGGCACTACAAAGACTGTGGGTAAGAAAATCCTTTGTTTTGCTCAGAATCAGTCTCTTGGCTGAATAGAAATTACCTTCAGGACAGGAAAAGGGTTCTTTGTAAAAAGAAGAAAAAAGTGTATTCCAGTAGAATGTTTTCTTTTTTATAAACTTTTCCTTATTGAAAATATATATAATCAGAACATTCCTACTTACCTTTAGGGAAAAAAAAATTCTTCATATATTTGTTTCAGTTGCAAGCTTTGTCACTATAATTAAACTATTTCTTTTGTAAGATAAATCTCTTCAAGAAACTAGTGCTTTATTTGCATTTCTATTAAATATTCTATTTTCATGTTATCTTGAAAACACACTGCTTATATTAGCAGCATTTACTTTTTCGACTGTTTGTTTTGAAGGCATAAGATTTTCTCCATGCAGATATCTATGAAACTTTTAGTAAGTAATTCAAATGTTTGATTATTAAATGAAGCAGTTTCTCATTTCAATTTAGAATTCAGTGTTTGCTCATTTCTCTGGTTCAGTGTTTGGAACCAATTTGCTCTGTGCTGACACGATGTTTATTTTAATGCTCAACCTTAAAAAAAAGGTTTCTGCAACCATAAATCTATAAAATAAAATGCTTAGGAATGTAACCTATGTTTCAATCGTTTGCCTTCTTCCAAACATGAATGCAAAATTCACACTTTTCAGGATCAAACACAAGCAGTCCAGCTGACAAGGTGTGGTATGACAACTGGCTTACCTTACCACCCACCCCGAGCTCGGATACTTGAAATATTAGTGGGGTAAGAACGCCTAGACATAAAAGCAGAGATAAAGTTATTCAAGTAAATTTCTACCTTTTTTCTTCTATAATGTAAGCACAACTAAATTGTCAAATTACTGTCTGATGTTGATGTATGAACACAGCCACATTCTTTTTCTAGGCTTTTTTCTTTAATCATTTAGCTTTTTGCAAGATACCCTCTGCTTAACAAAATTTTTGTTTTGTTCATTTTCAGGAATTGTTGTCTTTTTTGAAAACATTCAGTTATTTGCTAAATAATATACATGGCAGAGTTTTCTCTCCACCATACTAATGAAGATTAGAGTGAAATAGAGCTCCTGTGATTAAATTTGCTTGTTAGAGGATAATATATTATAAATCAGCAGCAATAATGGCCTGTTACAAGTCAAATACAAGAATTTAATGACCACTTTATGACAAAACATTTCAAAAGCTACGAAAAGTAATCTCATTAAGAAGTATAAACTTTAAAAAAGGCTAGAGCTGCATATGCCAAAGATTTCACATGATTTTGAAGTCAATATATGAAAGCAGTTGCAAAAATGAAATTTCGTACCAAGTCATTCACAAATTTAAAGGGATATGTTGTCATGTATTGATATAATTTGTATTAACTCCTGTTGTCAAATAGAAATAAATACCAATAGTCGTTTAAGTCTTATGCTAATACTTTAACTTAATCCCTGTGCCTTAAAAAAACTCTTTATAAGAAAAAAACCCTTAATCAAGTCACTTTGGGCTAATTTACAAATAATAATAAAAAGAGCAGATAAGATGTCGATGACTGTGAACTGGTGTAATCTGTCTGCAGAATGTGAGATCTCACTATCACACATCTGAAGATGTGCCCTTTACTTATTTTCCTCCAGGAACTATGTGTGATTTACCTTTTTATGATGAACAGCAAATAGGTCTTGGGCTTTCTTCTTGCCAGATGCTATTTAGAATTCTACAACTAAGTCAGAGATAGTTATTTGGGAGAAAGCAAAAAAGAAGTAAACTAAGAACAAAGACAAAGCTTCACACAGAAAAGGACATTTCTGTACATGCATGTGCAGTTAATCAGCTGTTATGGCCACCATGTCTGACAAAAATCTTAAAGCTAAGACATCCCAGGAGACTAAAACTCTGAATCTGTGGAAATCAGGTAGTGATGAGAGAGAGCAGAAAGGTAGTGGGGAGTTCATGGGGCTCAGAGAACAGACTCCCCTTATGTGTCAGAAAACGCACTTTAGTCCTTTCACATCATTTCTGTAGAGTAAAAAAAACACCTGTGATTTGAAAAGGTTTTGAATGTTTTTGATCAGGTATTTGCTTTTAAATGAGAACATTCATAATGGCCACATGTACTTTGTACTTTATATCCAGATGTTTTAGTCTGGATATAGAGGACAAGTTCCATACTGTATTTAAATGTAGGTTACTCACCTACAGAAAATAAGTTATGTTTATATATTATCTACCATGATTTATAAATTATTTACTGTGAGAATTGCTCTTCTTGGCAACAATACCCATTTATTGGTGTAATAAAACAGCTCAGTGTAAAATAAATCTCTCAGGGCAAAGTACAATCATAAATAGGATAAATATTATTCAATTTACATAAACTAGTCCTATATTTCTGTCTCTCCAAATCCAATTTTTTCCCTTTAGATTTAAATAAGGTGTATTTTTTCTCTAAAACATATTCTAACTGTGGGTTCACTTGAGTAATTTTTTCTTTTATGGCCAGTTTCAGTGAGATCTTAGCTCTACAGATCCTCGATTTTTCAGGTGAAAATTATAGTAAATTCCTCTTTATGAGGTTTTTGTTGCAGCAATACTATCAGCAGCAAATTGAAGATAATCCAGGAAATTCTTGTCAATGATCTGGTCTCCCTTAAAGGTTTTGGACAAAAGGTGAAATAGTGGTTGGGACAGTGTCTTCCTGTCTAATATGTCACTTTAATTTTCTATCTTAACTTCTCTTGTCAAGTGTAAAAGTTGTTAGACTGGTCAGATAGACTCAGTTGAATTCAGTTTCATTTCATTTAGCTTTATCTTATGTGTTTTATACAAAGAATCTCAACTGGTGCCTGAATTTAACAGTTACAGCAATTTTGTGAATATCTGTTAAAAAGAAAAAACCTCAAATCCCAGCCACTGTCACAACAAAAGGTCTATGCAAGTACATTAACCCAGAATTACAGGATTTCAAGTTGTTGCCACTTACTGAAAGAGGCTCCCTGGGAAGTGAATATCTGAATTCCCAACTTCAGGAGGTATCAGCTGGCTAAAACCTTTCAGGGTGCTTACAGAGCACTCAGAGCTGCACTGCAAACCTGACACAGAGAGACCTTTTGCCTGGATCTTGTTTTGACATCATCAAAATATTGATGAGGATACCCAAGCATCTGTATGGCTGCCCTCTTCTAGAGGTCATATTTTCAACCTGACCCCACAAGGAGATTCTGAAATTCATTAACTTGTAAACTAATGCAAAGAATGTCTTTTAGCACTGCAAGGGGACTGTTGTCTGCCTTGTTCCAACTGGCAATGTAACACAACATTTTGGAATGACCAGACATCCTGCAAACTCTACAAAAGACCTCTTACCTCTCAGACAGCAGAGAGCCCTGAACAAAAATATCAAGTACTTCAGGGTGGTTTTTTTTTGTTGCTAGGGTTTGTTTTGTTTTTAATTTTTAATCAAAGAATCTTCTAGATAGAAATCAAGCAGATTAAATTATGGGCCAATTATATAAATAAAGTTCCATTAAATAACAAAAGCTAAAAAGAAAACATAAATTACTTTAAGGCAAATCTGTCAGTCTTTCACTGCAGGGTGCCACTTGAATGTGTGCCATTTTAGCACCATGTTTGATTCTGTATAAATGTTTACATTTTTTGTTCCCAGGAGACAGAAGTTTCCCTACTCTAAGCAAAACAGTAACTAAATCAATATTTTTTTAAACATATCAAACACAAAAGGTGCTAATGTTTAAGGGGAAGGGAAGACTTTGAAAAAGAAGAGGGGTAAAAATTAATTCTACCATTCTGCTCAGGTTTTTGTCCTCCAGCCAATGTCCATTTTTTAATACCTAGTTAAAGGCTTCCCACTGGTGTTTATGCCTGGACCACCTGTTCCCATAATGCACTCAAACCAGCAGGGGCTGGCACTGCATTAGGCACTTCATAAAAACACTAGTCCAACAGCAGTCTTTTAGGGTGACCAGTCCAGATCCCATGATCTGAGTGCTATTTCACTTCCAGAAAAACCTAAGTGGTTATAGTTAGGAAGAATAAATGTGATTGTAGGCCAAGCTGGTGGAAGTGGAGGAAAAGAGACTTTGAAGAAAAGCCTCAAGTGTATTTGTAGCATGAATGTTGGAGTGAGGGGAAAAGGGACAATGAAGAGTAAGGAGTGTAAACCATAATTTCTGGAGTTAAAGGAATGCAAATGATGTTGAATAAAGAGAAGGAAAATGATTTTCTACATACTTTCACAAGTTGAAACTGAAAGTAGACCCTGAGCAGGTCTGTCCTCAGTGAATATTTCCTGGTAAAATGAGATGCTTTCTTGGATAGAGGCAGCTTTCTCTGAAAAGAACATGATACTTAGCTAAGAGCTAGGTTAGTTCTGGAACTTGAAGAGGGGTTGAGAGAGAGGTTAAAAAGTCAAAGTAAAAGGTTTCTTTGTATGAAGTTCATGAAGGTAGAAAAAATATTAATGATGGAATAGAATAGAAAGGTTTCATGAGCTGTCTTTACCTGGTGAGGCTGATACAGATCCAGAGCCAACAGTTCAATAATCTCCTTTCTCATTCACTTCTCCATCTCTACTTGGAGCCTTACAATTATGGGTAAATAGTTGCTTCATTAGAGCTGGGTATGCAAAGAACTGGCTCAGATCCATGGTCCTCAATGTTTTTATAATGTATTTAATGCTTTCTTCATACACTTAAAAGCTTTTGTAGCTCAAACATTTCCTTATCCATAGTGATCTGCAATCCAGAAGATAAGAGAGTTAAAATTTTGATATTTTAAGACAGTTAACCCCAGTCTTTTTATCCTAGACAAAGCAGAAATCTAACTTTTCAGAAAACATTTAAGGAAACTAGCACAACACGAATGCAAAGTATTACAGTAATACAAATCCTGCTTCAAATACACACCTTCCTTTGGGATTCTCCCCCTGTAAATACCACCATGATTTCTGTTTTAAGATATCACCATGCATGTGAAGTAGATCTTCACAGCTGAATTTAAGAAAAATTATTGAAAATCTTATTTGACTGAGGCCCAGCTGTCACATAGTCTCTTTTTTTTGCCTCCCCATAGAGGAGTTGGAACTTCTGCCCCTGCCTTTCCCTTGGTTCACAGTCTTCCACTAATTCTGAACATGTGCATATTTCCTACACTTTTTGACATCATCAAACAGGCAAGTGTCTTATCCAATTTGCTGGAGCAGACCAAGGTGCTGGCGTGGCTTTCTTGAATGGTAAATATCATCACTGAGTGTGTAACAGCTGAGAATGTTGCCTCTAGCATCTGCCCACATGCTGCAGGATTATCTGGCATATCCACAATCTATCTGCTAGCAGGAAAATAAATAAAAACCCAACAAAAAAACAACCAACCAACCAAAAAACATGCCCCCTCCCCCCAAAAAAACCCAAAACCCAAAAAAGCCACAAAAAACTCCAAAACAAAACAAAAACAAAAGAAACAAAAACAATACAGACACAAACCAAGCATTCAACTCTAACTGAAGTTGTCTTTCTTTAACAAATACAGAAATATGACCATATCTGCCTCAAAAAGTAAAGTTAACAATGAGATCACTTATGCTGCCCACACACTGCCTCCTGCAAAGCAGCAAACATGATACAGATCCAGAGGAAGAAATTCTGTCAAATTTTGTGTGGTTACTGTTGCTTGGGAAACCACTTCCTTGGTAACTACAATGCATTCTCAGCACGACTCAGTATCAATTTCTCTCTGCCTCTGAGAGACACAAACCTGCAGTACAGTGTGAAGTGAGAACAAGAAAAACAAAAAACCAATAACAAGAAAACCAACCTGAAGAAAAAAGGAGAGAATGAGCAAAAGATTTCTTGTTGCTGTTTTTTCAAATGTGTCTAAATGAAAAATAATGTAATCAGAAGTCTCTCTGGAAGTTGTTTTTAATCTTGTTTGGAGGAGAAATCACTGATAAATGTCAGAAAGTGTGTCTTGAATCATAAGTGTGAGGTTGGAGACAGGTTCTTGTGTGCCTCTGGAGAATTGGCACTGAGCCTGCTACAGAAACTTGGCTGTCACTGGTGTTTTCTCTGCTCCACTTTGTCAGGACATTTGTTGCTGAATCCACACTATTGAATGCAGTTTAAGAAAAGATCAGTAAAGAATAACTCACTAGAATTTTAAACATAATTTCTAAAGAAAATGTTTGTAAAAAGAAGTTAGAATCCCTTCCCATACTGCTCCAAAAGAGTGGCTCGGGGATACTGCTGCTAAAACAGTGACAGTTTCTTTACTGCTAAAACACAGTGATCTTTCTTTTAGAAGTAATGATTTGAGCTCTTTACATCAAATGGAAAATTTGGTTTATTCATTGTTTCACACCAAAATCTTGTCTTCTGCTTACCTGGACCTCCAACTTCTCTTTGACAACACTCATGTAAGCAGCTCAGCACAGTTTTTGTTCTTGAACTACATAAAAGAAATTTAATTTTTATATGAAACAAATAGAAGAAATTCTCTAGTTATAGCACTGGCAATTTGTTTGGATTTTTTTCAATTTGTCTCTTTCTGGGCCTTCAATCAGAATCATTATTGTGTCATTCCAGTAACCCAAGTTAAGTAGTAGGGGAAAAGAGAGAGAGGAAACCCTAAGAATTAATGTCACTTTAAGTGTTCTATCACTATTTTAACAGGCAAAGCAGACCCACCAGCCTGTACAGTCCATAAACTTGTGTGCACTGGAGGTTTCTTTTTTCACAGCTGGAAGTGATTAGGGTGGCAAAAAGGAGGCATCATGACCTCTCTACTTCTTCAATTTATATTAAGTAGCTTAGAACAGAGTGACTCTAAGAAAGCATGAAAAATATGTAAGGAAGCTAGAGAAATCATTTAAATCACCCTCTTTCTCAGTGCAGTGAACTACTCCTTTTATGTATGCCTGTTTAAGTATATAGATTTCTATCTGTACATAGACATACACACACTTGCCTTCAAGGACAGTAATAAATTAGTTTTCTACTTATTTGCAGACAAAAAAATAACTGGTTGAAGTTATTTTGTTCTTACAGAAGGAGCATCAGCAAAAAACATTAATAGTGTCATTTTAACACCTTTAGTTCAAGCATGCCTTCCACCCACATTCCAAATGGCAGAGGATATACAGAAAACACATCTCTTCCAGGAATTCAGGAACTTATTGAGTCAATGCAAACACTGGTGCTAAACTGCAATAATATACTCATGCCATTTCCTGGTGCTGTTTCCTGGATTAAATACAGGGACGAATCAAGAAATCTGAAAATTAGAAGAGTTTACCATTTGTTCTCTGGAAATACAGAAGTTTGTATATCTGCTCTGGAGTATGTGGCTGTGAGGAGAGGGCAGGAGGATATCCCTGGAATTCTAGGAAAGATCTGATGGAGAGATGGGATAGATCTGGGTAACAACAATGGAAAGGGCACTCTCTCTTTTGGTATTGACTACCTGGGTCAGTGATGCTGTTGTACACCACAACAGCACAAAGAGTCTGATTTCAGAAGGCTGAAAATGACTCCTTTATTCTTGGGAAGTGTTTCCCCTTTTATACCATTTTACACAGACCAATTTGATTGGTGACAAGAAGACAAACCTCTTCAATCACATTGGTCAGACCAGAGGGATATCAAGAAGTCCCTCCTAGGGAAAAAATGTAAATAAATTTGCTGTTACCAAAACATGTTTCTTGTTTGCAGAAAATTCCCTGGGAAAGGAATTTCAGAAAACCAAATATCTCAGGCATGAAGCAGGTCAGTACTAATTTCTCTTCAAGTATCACTATACTTGTGTCTTAGTTCAGAAAAACAAATTCGGAAGTCCAGAGGAGTTGAACTGATATTATATTGTGCTGCTATTCTCAGGTAGTTGAAATATTTCTTCAGCATATATTTACGGTACATTGAGAATGAAAAACAACAGTGGCAAATGCCAAGTCTTCCACACTGCTGAGATAGCACTTAAAATGTTTTGGCAGTACTCCTTCCCCTCCCTGTGAAGTTTAGTTACTCTATCCAAAAGCACCAAGTAGCCATTAGGATCAACATTATTTGACACTGATTCCATGGAAGCTCTAGACTCGAATGTGAAGTTGTAGGTCTCCTGGTGCATAATTATTGTTTCCAAACTATTCTTGGATGAAAAGCAGGAAGTTACATATATGTTAGCTTTTTAAAAGTCAGAATTTGTGTATTTGATTTCTCAGAGGATTCAGTTATGTCTACAGTCTGTGAGATTGAATAAAGATAATTATTCTTGCCTTTCAGGCATTCATTTGCAGGCACATCAGATTTTCTCTGAATTTTTTAAAGTATGTTTGCCATACTTCTGAAGGAGGAATTCTTCTTACATGGAATGAGTAACAGACTTCCATTTATCTTTTGCCACGGTGCAGATCAAGGTACTAAGTTGTTACCTCACTGTCCAAGAGATAATAGATTTTTTTGAGATGAAGTACAGTGTGATTAAGCCTATTTCCAAGCATGGTTTCATTACACAATTTTGTCAGTATTTGTCTGTAAAGAGTTCCAAAGCATTCTCAGAAAGCTTTGGGGCTCTTCAATATTAGAATACATGGATAAATTTTCAAAAGAAATGTTTTCAATATATGAGGTTCCTCTGAGCAATTTTTTCACAAACAAGATGTGTTATTCAGAGAAAAACTGCTGGAATGACAGGGACCTGTAGTCAGACCTAGGATTTACACAAAACAGGAGCAAATATCCATCTCTCTTGTACCTTTGGTTGAAGTCCTAATCGCTGGGATATTGGTATTCTGTGCCATTTCCCACACTTCTTTAAATATGCATCAAACTAATGAAGGGTGATTTGGAACATTGCCCATGACGTTAATGAATCAGGAAGAGCAACATCTCAAACCTTGGGCTCCCAGCAGCCAGCCCATTGTCATTCTCTGATGTTTTCACAAACTTAATTTGCATGGTTTTGATTTGTTTCAGTTCAGAATAAAGAGCAAATGTCAAACCCCTCTAATTTTAACAGAGCTTCCATTTTTCAGGCAGGCTTCCCTACCATTTCTGAAGACTTTTCCTATGGCCCAGAGGACTCACATTATCATAGAGAAAATCTAAACACAGTCCCATGGAATATAGCTCTCCTCCAAACCAGTATAAATGGGCAATTTGTCTAAACTCTGGTTAAACCTTTCCCTGAGGCTGCAGGGAGCCCAAGCACAGTCAGCTCCAGGCAAGGATTGATTTACAGAGGAGCACACTGGCCCATTTAGGCCAAACCAAGACCCTGTATTTCCAAACATCCTTCTAAACCCCAAGCAAGGAGCACTTTTAAGGAATTAAGAAAAGTATCAAGGAAAGTCAAAAGAACACCAGTGGACAGTGATAGCAGCTATTACAGAGGCAAAGCAAAGATATTCCAAGGAAATATTCACAGTCTTATTGACTCATTATTTCCAGTCCATGGCCTCACCCCGTCTGATACTTGCAGTTCACCCCCACACCACATCTCTTCTCTCATGTGTCCCCAGTAAAATGAATTTTTGTATTGTAGCAACTCTGTTGCCCCTTATTTCCCTTTGGATTTCTTCCCACTTACAGTGTATTTTTTTACCTCCCTCATTGGATAAGTTTAAGGGGAGGAAAATGTAGTTGCTATCATGTTGTCCTTTTTTCCCTTTTGTTATTCATCCACCACTCTAGTCCTTACTGTAACACCCATGATTATTAGTAAGCAAAAGTAACTGGTTTTTCTGCTGTCACTAACTGAAGTGCAATTAAAATGGTGTCAAGTTTTCAAAAAATAGTTGCAAGAGATTAGCTTAAAGCATTAAAAAAAAAAAGGTTTCTCCCTTAATGAATAAAAATTGACACCCCAGCTGGCACAACACCCCCTGGACTGAGCCACCTGATCATTTCAGCCTCCTCTCTCCTAATCACCAGGATATTCATGTGACCACAGTCACAAAGATCTCTTCAGTGCATATTTGTGTCCCACAATTTCACAGACAGAGTGGCTCAGACGTTCACAAATGATCAAATAGCTTTCTAAAGCAAATACTTTAAAGCTAATTAAAGTAAGGGTGCAGCTTTATGTTGTGTCTAGCATAAGGTTATTTGTTTTTTGCTTTCAGTATCCTAAATAATAGTGCTCCTATAACTGACATTGCATATGATGCTTCTGTTAACAATTCAAATACAACCAAATGCTGAATGTACAGCCAAGAGTCAGAGATCTTTCTTCTCGTGTTTTAAAACTTTAGTGGCATCATTAGTTAGGTGAAGAGAGAAAAGAAAGGGAGATACAACAGAGATCTATAAAATTATGAGTATTATGAGAAAACTTAACAGCAATATTTACTCTGTTGTAACAAAATGACTAGGATACAAATTCAAACCAAAATTAGAAGCAACTTCACACAAACTGAACTATGGAGATTATTGCTAATACATGGAATTGATCCAGTATATATGGATTCAAAAAGTACATCTATGAATTTATGGAATGAAAATTGGGAAAAGCACAACTTTTTCTTTACTATCCTTAAAAAATGGCAACTCTGGGACAATGTATTGACTGACAAGGGACCTGAGAGGTAGCTAAGGCAGCAGTTATTAAGATGGAGGATGGCAGCTTCCTGAAAAATCAAGTAAAAATTGATTCTTTCATGCAGCTCCTGCCAAAACAAGAGCAAACCACAAAGCAAAGTGTTGCTTGTATGAAAAAACTGGCTTGAAATTTGAAGCCTAAATCCCCAGAAAATGCACAGTACTTAAGGATCTGAGTCACACTTTTGCAGACAAGTAGGCTTTTGTTTCATGTAATGGAACTAAGTACTTGAACTCAGAATTTTTCCTTAAATGTAGCTTGCTTCTTCAAATAATATGAGTTGTTCTAGATACTACATTTTCTTAACACTGGGATGACATTCAATTCAGATTTCCACAAAACTGAATAAAGAGATAGTCTAGTAAAAAATAAAAGTTTTCTCTCAGTTATTCCTCTTATGCCACAGTAATGTGACACTGTAAATACAAATCATACCACAATTTTAGGAAGTACTTGCATGAACAATGAACTTAATTATGTTGTTTGTATTGAACTTGAAGTAATCCCAGTTGCACTGTTTTCTATACCTTTATCAATGAAATGAGAAAGGGAAATGGGGCGAAATGAACAATTTGGGTTTGGAGCAATAGTTTATGAACAGAACACTCTTTTTTTTTTTCTTGTTTGTTTTTTTTTTTCTTTTAAAGAGGACTTTTTGACCACTGTGTGTTGTTTAAACACAGCCATCATATGCCAAGAGAGATTTTCCCCTTTAGCTGCTGCCTCAAGCCTTGCTAGCACTGCCCAACATACTCCTGGTGTCACAGTTGCAGGGTCACAGCACAGACCTGCACTCAGCTGATTGTCCCCAGGTCTCCCAGGACACCTTCTGCAAAGCTGATGCTTTCCAATGGTAGGAAATGACTACTCCCTGCAAAAGTGTGAATATGAGCCCAAAATTCATCTTCTCATTCTCTTTTGGAGTACTGAAAAGGGTCCTTTTTAATGTACTCCTGGACTATTTTAAATACCTTCTGTGGAATCATCAGATCTAGTCAAGAAATTCTGGTGTTTCCAAGTCTGACAAAACTTCTAATTAGATTGTTGAACTATTTTCCTGTCCAGGAGTAGCCCAAACAAGAACAAAAACCAGTCAGTAATTGCAGTCTACATTAACCTTTACCATTCAAAAACTAACCATGAACATTCTGGTTCTTCATTAAAATCAGCTTTAAAAAAAACTTTTTTATTATTTATGAACCTCCAGGTTATGCATGAACTTTCCTGAGGTCCAGCTGATCAAGTAGAGCTTGTTAGCTTCCAGACTCCACACAGCCTACAAGGTTCAAATTTTAAACCCTCAAAAGTTTTTGCCTCAGACTCCTGACATTTTCACTTCATTAACTTCATTTGAAATGGTGATACGTACGTACATTTCTTTGACCCTCACTTGTGTATATGTTCTCCCTAAAATACTGTAAAGTCAAAAGAAAATTGCAAACACCACTGCATAAACAGGGTTTTTAAATGCAAGTACAGAAAGGGCAAGTTTAGCAAATTGCCTGAGTAAGAAAAGTATTTGTTAGAGAATATGTCTTAGTGTCTACTTTAGTACCACTTCAAGTCTTCACATGAACAAACCTTATTTAGCCCTCACATTTTGAAACGTGTTTTAAATTCGATTGAGTGCAACTTTTCCTGTCCATTACTGGTAACAAACACAACTGGTTTAAACCTATTTTAAAAATCAGGAGACAGGACACATGATATTGTAAAAAGATCAAGATAACCATTCTGTGTTTGAAATTTTAAATTAAAACATTGGGTTATATGATATTCTTTTGAATAGTGAAACAGAAGGAACATTCAGAAACAGTGAGGAGTCCTTTCCCTGAATTCCTTAAGTAACTCCACAATTCTCTTCTGTTTTAAAAAGAGAGATTATTATTCTCTTACGAAAGACTCCAAGAGAAGAAGAAGGGGTAAGAGCTGGTATTTACTACTGCAAAAACTACCACAGTACCATAGCCCAACATTCAACTAAATATAATACATGAAGCCAAGACATCTGGAGGAAGAGAACTTCCATCATCCATCTCTGCCTGTCTGTACTAGTTTGGAAACAAACCAGTGGCAGATTCCAAGTCAGAAATGCAGTTTAATAGGAAACATAAAATAAAGGTGGGAAGCACTGGCATAAACTGAGAGTCAGGATAGAACCTGACACCCTGTTGATCAGAGTGGTGGTAGCAGTGTGATTAAATGGTGGCTGCAGTCCTGTTGACGTGATAGATGTGGTTCTGTTGAAGCTGTGATCCTGTGGAAGGGTCTGATCTGATCTGATATGGATTGTATCTTACTAAGGCCAGGATATCTTGATCCACAAGCTCCACTGTGCTTTCTGTTCCATCTCTCATCTCCTCTCCCATAGAATACATACTCCAGAGGGAGTTAACAGGGATGAGTCACGGAAGAGATAAGGAACGCTGCCCCATCTGTTTTAACAACTTATGAAGATGGTGATAGAATACATACTTTTGGTTACATTTTACACTGCAACCTAAGACACTGGCCAAGCATGGAAATTGAGTTTATGGCCCAGAAGAGTTCATTATCACAGTACCTCAGTTCCATGGTTTTCAGGACCAGGGGATGCCATGCCATTTTCTCAGGACAAAAATGAATTGAATTGAACAGAATAGAATACTTCAGTTAGAAGGGACCAACAGCAACCGTCTAGTCCAACTGCTTAGATTGTGTGCAATCATTTAGGACCAAGGAGAAATTTTTGTCCTGACAGGAATAAAATTCCTAGTGATCATTTTTGACCATCTTAAGATGATTTTGAAAAAATCAAACCAGAAAATTTACAAATTTTCTCATTTTTTTTCTTACATATATTCGTTTATAAATTTCTACAGAGTGGAATATATTATCATCTATTTAACCCTGCCAAGAAGTCATATCAATTAATAGCATAAATGTCTTACTGTATATTTTTTTATTATAAGTAAGCTTTATGGCAGAATTCCTGTGGACATACTTCTTGTAGAAAATGATTTATAGTACATAGTGTCCTGAAGGCATTTTAAGCATGTCTTCTCCCTTTAACATGGAATCAGAGAATTATGTTTGGTTTTTTAAATGTTGTTAAAAACAGCGTGGAATTGGAAGAATTCTTACTCTTATAAACAAAATAGGTAAAAAGCTTTTGAAACTACATTTGAAAATTACACAAGTAAACTGCCATTACCTATATGTTAGGATAACTTGTGCTTTTTAGTCTTTTCTGTCTATTTGCTGTGCAAACTGCTTAGAAGCAGAGGAAACCACAAGCTCCAGTAGCCAATCTGCTACTGTTGTCTGTTTATGTAGTCTGATAGAATTTACATGGGCTGGCAGAAAATAATTGCCCTTTGCATGCTTTGTCTCTAGGGGAATTTGGAAGTATGTCCAATTTTTATAAAATAATGATAATCACACAATACACCATGCACAAATAACCGATTTTCTAAGGACTGTTCTAAGCAAGTTAAGTCTGTTGACGAATAGAAGATAACAGATAATACTTAAAAGAAAAGGAAAACCAGCCCATTTATGCATCAAAGTTAAAGTGGGTCACTCTGCAACATAAAGCACATTTTTAGTGGATATAAATTTAGCAGCTCTCTGCAGCATTATGCATGACAGCTGTCTTGTGATATTTCAAGTATAGAACAGGTCCCTGGAGACACCCTGTAATTTATAATGGACTAGCCATAATGAACTGTAGCAGTCAGAAAAGGAGCTGGTTCCAGTGAAATAAGGAATGTTGGTCTACTTGTCTTATAGGAACTTCATGTTGGGGATCTCACTGATCTGGGATCAGACAGGAACAGTGGGGAGGTCAGTTTATCAGCCACTAGAAAGGAAAAAGCCAAAACAGAAAATCTCCTCTTTGTCTAGAGTAAGAACTTAAAATAAAGAAAGCAAATACAAAGGATCACAATACACTTTTCCAGCAGACTAATAACTAGCAACCCTTTCCTCCAAGTGCACAGCAAATGCCTTTCTGCTGTTTGTGCTGGCAATGCTTTATCATAATTGGTACAGTAACAAAATCCAGTGATACCTGCAGGGCCAAGGGCTCTGCCTTCCTCAGCTGTGCTGCAGATTAATTAGGCCCCAGCTGTCTACAAAGGAACTCTTTATTTGTGATGGATCTGTAACTTCATTATTTCACAGGGTCCTTGCAGGTAGACTGTGGGTGTCTGTTTGCTCTGTTCATGGCTACCAGGGACTGATACCAAATAACCTGCACACAGTATGGGAATTAATAAGCAGATTGAAGGTGCTCTTTTCCAAAACACAAGGGCATCTTTAGCATGTCCATTCAGTGTAGTGATCTGCACACCTTGTAATTAATGAAAATTTAGGTTAACCTCTTGCTTTTCAAGGCCTGGAAACTTTCTATATCATAATTTCTTACAAGCCTTTGATGACATGAAAAATTATCAAAGATATAATTAACATGACGAGAGTTTCACTTAACATTCTCCCATTCTGTCACTTGTTCCTTCAAAATAACAGTAACAAAGTGCTCTAGTTACATAATACTTTGCAGTTATCAATTAATGACATAATTAAGACACAGGTATTACAATACTATTAATGTGATAGTCAACATCTAATTCAATGACAGTGGAGGTAAAGTGTCTAGGAGAGAAGAAGGGGGATGCCACATGGGATGCAAACCTGAGGCAAGTCCCAATCTGACAGCAAGCTTACTGTCTATCAAACAAATGTTTTTGGAAATCCCAGAATTTCTTCCCAAATTCACAATATGCAAAAACTGTGGTAATCTTGATTTAATTCCTCATAGCAAAGTGTCAGTGCTTGTACACAACTGTCATCCTCTTTCAGAGCTGGGTTTCAAACACAGATTCCAGCAAGAGGCATTCTGCCCCTGCTAAAGAATGGTGCAGGGGCATTACAGTTTGACTTTTTGTATTTTCCAATATCCATATTGTTCTGCTTCACTAGAATGAAATAAATCACTTTAATTCTTGCAGGAATGAGCAAAGCCAACTCTCTTCTCAGCAGTGTACAGATTTTGTATAAAGTGTAGTTTCTATTTCAACAATATGCGTGAGTGCTTGCAAAATCTAGGCAAAGCATTTTCGTTTACAGGGCAACAGATTTGTTATCTCTGTTTTTAAAGGAGAAAGTTCTTCCCTCCCCTCCTCCATTGATTCAACCACTCAAATATTTTTCAGGGTGTGCACAATAAATGGAAATGGGCACTTAACACCTTCAGAAATCCTTTGGGCAGAGTAAAGGGAGCAGGATTTGGTATTTGTTTTCAAGTACTGTCAAATGTAAAATACATTTTAGGAAAATACTAGGGAAAATGTAAGGATTTGGATGCTGGACATTCTTTCCTTTCATCAACATCAGGAGCTATTATCTCATATCACTTTCCTGTAAGCCATCTGAAATGGGAAAACCCAGGTGATGGATGGCTGGCCTGCAGTTAAAAGACAGGGAAAGATGTTATGCCAGAGGAGCAGGTAGTATTTACTTGAAAATCTTACAGCATGAGTGAGGAAACAACCTTTACTTTTCATCTGCCTGTCCTTCCCATTTTTATGTTTCTTCCTTTTGTCTGGACCTCATAGAAAAATTTCCCCCTGCCTCTTTCTCTCATCTTAACTAGTTTGAATGTCAAACCTTTTCAGTAATCACACTGCTTTGGGTACTAATGAAGGCAAATAAATAATGCTTAACCTTTCTTAAAGAGATCTAGAGAATCTTCCAAAACCAATTAAGGCTTACGTTTTTCACTGGAATTAGCCAAAGTCATCATGCTAAATTTCCAAACTTATCTAAGAGAAAGACCCATTAGAATTAGGGTTAGGGAAGGAGAAAAAAAAATTTGTCCTTCCTACAGTTTTAAAACCTAATTTTACAGTATGTTATGAGTGGGAGAAAAAGAAGAAAATAGATTAGGTGATGCATGTTTCACTTCATGCTTGCTTGAGGGAATGGAAGGGAATTTGCTAGACTTCACTACACTGGTGTTTTCTTTTTGTTTGCTTGTTTTTGGTTTTTATTTTTTCCCCCCTTTTTTTCTGTCCAGCATTTCTTTTTCCTGTCTGTTTGGCACATATTTTCAATTCAGGTATCTTTTGAATGACGAGTAACAACACCAGCAATAAAAAAAGCCCTGGTTTTTCATAACATAACACACAGAAGCACATCAAAACCAATCCAATTTGTCTGCAAACCTTGCAGATGAATCTTGCTGTCATGACATGTAGGTTTTGATCTGTTTATTATCCACATTCCTTCTCCTGTCAATGTCTTCTCACCTGAAGAAACAATTTCTTTGCATGACATGGAAGTGGAAATATCACCCCAGTAATGGAACTGCACTGACCCTACCATGACCACATTGGCTTTTGTGCTGTGGGTTTATCACTGCACATCTTGCCCTTTTTGCTGCTGTCAAAGAACAAATGACAGGACTTAATTTCCTGTCTCCTGCATGACATTGCACTCCTGTGTTTCCCTGTGATGTCTCTCCACAGCACCTTCATAAGCATCAATGCCATGAAATGTCAACAAAGGGTAGAAGAGTAAAGAGTGATATGATCAGTCAGACTCTTCAGGAAAGATCTTTGGGAACGTTTAAAAGGAAATCTCAAAGGTCACAGTCCAGTGTCCTGTGGGCTGAGAGAGCAGCAGATTTCAGAGGAATCAGCCAAGCTGAGAAATGTGAGTATGTGTGACCATAAATACCCACTCATACACAGAGCTCTGCTCAACTCCCATCTGAAAACAAAACAGCACCAAAACCAAAAATGTGCAGTTTACATGATTTAGTTTTTAAAGCTTTTGTAAGGGAACTTATGCAAACTTTGTTTCCTTGGCTATATTTTTCAAAAAAAATAGAAAATTTTTAAAAAGTGGTCTCAGCTGGAAGCATGCCCTTAGCCATTAGAGTGCCAAAATGAATGCAGTATGTCAGCTCTGACAATCTGTCAGAAAGAGAGAGAGAAAAAATTCTTTTGTTCCAACAATAAGATGTATTCAAAAGTTTTGCCCTAACATTGAAACAAGCACTCCCCCTCTTCCCAGAAAACCTGGCCCAGAGCCTCAGCCAAGGGAAACACATCTCCTTTTATATAAGCAATTTTCATCATCTAAATGGCCAACCCACATTTCTTGACATAACCAGCATTTTTTTTAAATATATCCCTTGATTAGACTCATATGAACACCATAATAAATGACTCATTCCAGAAATCCCTCAAGAATAACAAGCATTATGAATTAATAATGTCATGCTGATCATTAATTTTGATAACCACAGAACTTATGTTAGTGAACATACTTGCTATGTAGTTATAATGTTGCATTTATTTATATGCAGCAGTTACAATGTGTTAGATGCCAGTTCCCATTATTTCACTATTTCACAGCTGTTCAGTATTTGACAGATGTATAATTTCATTCTTTAAAATGCTCATTTCCTTTTATAAATTAAGAACTGTGATGTTAGATAATTTCTCTCATGTTTTGTTAATCTTAGATTATCAGGATATATTCAACAGTGCAAGTTACCCATAGGAAGTCACTATTAAGGTTTCTAATTTGCAATCTAGTAAACTGAATGAAGGAGAGGCCATGTTACACAGGTCATGAAGTGTTAAAACTCAGAGTAAAGAAAATAAATTATTCAAATACCGCATAGTACTAGCCTTATTTTTGTGCCAGTTGATTCGATATAGCTCCTGTTAGGATGTGATAACATGAAATGCATTTATTTATAAACACAAGTGAAATAGTAGATAGTTAGACATTTTTGATTTGGAAATGACACTCACCAATTAATATAAATATTCTTAGTCTTTGAAATCATGAACAAGTCTTCAAGTTGAAATACTTTGCTTCCTAGCTTGTAATAATCTTGAAAATAAGGGGCAACAGTATATCACAGAGTTGTAAAAAAGCAACTGTGCTGACATTTCAGTTGTTTTTCACAATTTTGCTCTCCTTTCCAGAAGCTTCAGAGGAAGACGTGGTATTTTAAACAGTGAGGGAAGAAAGTCATATTTGAGCTTTCCTTAAGAGTCTGGAATATTTTACTTCTCATATTCTATGTCTCCTGACACAGAATCAGCATCCTGCAGCCAGCAGCTCCTCACCTCAGTGCCATCTGTAAGACTCAAATCTTCCCATCTTCAACCTCTGCTCTTTCTCTGCAGAACTGCTGCCCTTTATCCACAGAAAAGAGAGACAGAACAGATCAATCATTAAAGCAGTACTGTTGTGGGGCTGGTACAGAGAATAGCCAGGTGGACAACTTCAAAAGGAATTACCAACTGCTGTCTGCATTTCCAGACAAAAATGAGAATTTGGCAGTTTTAGCTTCTGGCAGCCTTTTGTCTGATGGCCATTTGTTCCCTTTTCTGGTGCTCCATCTGCTCCCCCTGGTAGGATCCACCAAAGAACCAACTGCAGGAATGTTCAGCTAAAGCTACCAATAAAGACCCTGTAATATCCCCCATGCAGTAATACTTGGGGTTTGGAAACACTGCTATGGATTTCCTTTTATTAAAGCTGGGACAGCAGACAAGAAAAACTATCAGACATGAACTGTTCACTCAGCACAGCCAGCAAACAAGTGTAAAAGTCTGAAGTATATTTAAGGCTCAAGATTCCACTAAGACAGAAAGAAGCAGCAAAAGCAAACCTGTATTAGTGGACATTTTACTGCTTTGGAGAACAGTGAGAGACCCAGCTTTTAATCTCTGCTACAGCCCTGTCCAAAGCAGTCAGAGCCTCTCATGACCATGCCTGACTGCTCTCTCCTCTGCTCATCTTGAATTGCTCTTCAGCTAAACTACTCCAACAGGAAAATCCAAATCCACCATCCTGAAAGGGACAATAATTTGTCAACCAGAATCTCTCCTGTTACAGCTTAAGTAGGAAGAGTCAGGAATGAAACTTGGGACTTCCATATCTGAAGTCCACATATTCAGATTTAATTTACTGTAGAAGGAAATACCATCCCCCTGCAAGCAGAACCTTCCATATTTCTGCAATGGGGACACCAGCAAGTCACCATGGAAAACAGATTCACAGGAAGTTGACCCTGAGGAGGCATTACTGAATTTCTGAGATATTTCAGCTGGTCCCTCTCTTCTCCTCTCCTCTCAGCATTTCCTCACTGACCAGCACCAGCCTTCTCACTGTGCACTGCTTACTCTCCCCAGACACTCCAGTCCCCCAAGGGCTGCACAGGCAAATTAACACCAAGCTGTGATTCCCCCTTCCCATCCTACACCTACATTTCAGGGGCCTCAACACCCAAATTCAGAGTTATTCACTTCAGATGAGAACTGAAATCTGCAGCTTTGAGAAAAGAGCCTGCCCAACACAACACAACTACATGTACATATTTTAGGTTTTCTTTATTTATATTTTTAAATTCAAGAATTACACACTAGCCAACATTATTATATATTTACATGCTGAAACTGGCTGCAATAATTTTAAATTCAAGAAAATATCTCTTATGTGCTACTCATTTACAATCATCATTTTACTACCTCATATATCCCAGAGGTTAGCAGTCCTTTTGAGAAAGACATGAAGATCTGATGCAATGATATCCACTAGTATTTTGCATTTTCTAGCCATTGGAAAATGTGCATTATGTGCATATAAGAAAGGCTACAAGGTCATTAGTAAGGCTGATGATTACTACATTATGAAATAAATAGTACTAAGTAAAAGATAACTCAGAACTGTGCAAAGACAGTACTAACAGAACCATTTAAACACCCATGCCAATAAAAACGTGATAGAAGTCAAATCATAGGCAATTTGTCAGAATTAATCATGTTTCAAATGTTCTTTTTGTCTTCAACTGAAAGTAACAGGACAGACCATGAACCATACAGCCTGGTGAGTATCTGCCAAATGACAGGAACAGTGAAAACATACAAAATGCTATCAAATTGGAATAGATGACCTCATGTCTGAAAAACATTAAAAAAATACAACCCTTAGTATGAAAGTAGAGGTGAGATTTCTCATCATTTAAGTTTCATTTTTTTTTTGTCAAAGCACTTACAAAGAAAATAATTTTATATTTATGAAATGCTAGTGTTGCATATTCTTGTAGAGATGATCTATTTCAAATTTATATAACGGATATTTAAATTATTAGTATTTTTACAAAGTAGAATAGGGCAGTCTTTTTGATCAACCACATTCCATTTGCTTCTTAAAAATTTAGACAAAGTTCCTAGTGCATTTTACTAAGCTTTACCTTTGGTGTTAAGCAGAGACTTTTTAGATTTCCCTTTTAAACAATTTCTGGAGTGAAGATTCTTTGGCTTTGGGGGGGACTATGCTATCTAACGACAGTCAAACATCCAGTTGTTTTTGTTTTTTTTTTTTAAAGAAAAATATAAGCCTACTATTAAATACCATAAGAGACAGATTTTAGAATCAGACAGATGCAATATGCAGGCTTCTGTAATGAAATCAGCTGAATTCTCACTTACCCTGGGCACCTTCACCTCTCCTCTCACTGGAGCAACACAAAGATGCCTTTATTGTGAGTGAGAACCAGCCCCTGTTTGTTTTGGCCAATCTGAGCACTGAGTGTGTGGCCGGAACATTTTCGCCGTACAAAAGAATCAGCTGTGCCAATAGGAACGTTGCCACGGTGGCTATTTTACACTACAGCACTTCCTGTACTATTTTATATCTGGAGTCCAAATCTGTTTATGCAAAAGGGTGTTTAAATTACTCTGCTAGAGCACTGCAATTATTGTACTTAGTAAAAAAAAGTCACTGAACAAATACTGTATCTATCGACTGCTCATTTACAGCTTATTTAATTATTTACATAATTTTAGGACACATTAACCTAAACCATAAGTAGAATTAGCTTTTTGCCTTACCATAAAGTACAAATTAGAAGTTAAAAATGTTTAAGAAATCTGATAATATTTACACACGTTCAGCTTAAGTTATGGTTGCTCACATTGTATGTTCTATGTACACATAGCAAAATGTTTTGATCACTACTGATATAGTATTGTACCCTGGCCATCCCACCCTAGATTATTTTCTAGAAATAGTTACTATTTTTGCCTTTTATTTTCTTGGCTCCCTAAGGAATTTGTTGGTTTTTGAAAACTTACTAGTGGACAATGCTGTTATAAAAAGAGAGAGAAGAAATAGGCAAGCAATGTGAGGACTAGTCTAATTCCAGATGCAAGGAGGTACAGTACTATCATCATGTCAAACAGTGCAATACTCCATACGAATCATAAGCATTGATCTGCTGATATAGAAATGCCCAGTTACCCTGTAGAGTAAGTTGTTTGGTTTTTTTTCTAAATACATTAATCTTTTTTTTTTTTCTCAAAAATATATTCATACACTGGTTGATGGTAGAAACAAAACTATTATTAGCTTATTCCTTTAACACACCAACATGTGAATGTGTGTGCATATATATATATATATACTCAGCATGTGTATATATACACACATATGTCCATACAGACATTTGGGGGTATGTCCATATGCACATACAGTTGGAAAATGTTTCACATCTGTTCACCTATGTTTAGCACTGTGTTATAGGATTGGAACACTCTCTAATAATTATAGTGAAAATTAATTGAAGTTTAATTTTAATGCATGTTTTTCTGAAATAAATAGGATATTTTCCCCAGGTGTAAGACCACCACTTATTTCTCTATGCGTTGTGCTTTTGTACCTTACAGATTTTATGTCTTTTTTATTAGAATGTAAGAACTCTCTGAAGAACTCTGCCACGTGCTGTTATCTAGGACTCTGTTTTCCTCCCCGGGAATGAGAAAAGAAATGGTCACAATGTCATTGCTTGAGTCTTTCTTCCCAGTCATTGAACTGCGATAGGATAGAAACATAACATTCCTTATGCAAACACAGAAATATGTTGCATGAATTTTCAGTTCTGAAAATGTGTATCATACTTACTAGCAGTCATGTACAGTATATATTTACAGATTGATCTCAAAGATTTCATTAAAACTGTGCCATGTTATAATTCCCCCATGAATTTCACAAAGATGAAAAACACCTTAATTGCTGGCTATTATGTCTAATAGAACAATAAAATGTGCAACTGTAATTATATTACAAGTTTTATCTAAATTATTAACTTTGCTATTTCATTTATTGAAACCAACAACAATTAACACGGTTAAAAATATCTAGAATATTCATTTTCGGTCAATTCTAAAGTAAAGTAAATTTATTCTAGTTTACCTGGAGGGTAGCACACGTAGCAAACCCCGTTATCTCACGTATGTTGGCATCATTTCCCACTTTCACTCAAGTATCTCAGGAGTAAGTGCTTACCTTGGGCTCGAGTTATGCTTTTCCCTTGATAGTGCCTCACCAGCCTTTCTCACCCCCATCTTTTTATATCACAGTGTTAAGCCTTAGTACAAAATGGTAGAATCTTTCTCTTTCACTAATTTTATACATCACATTAATAGCCAGAAGAACACAGTAAAAGCAAAAGTGCTCCTTCCCCACAGATAATTTATCTTTCCTAGTGACACCTGAGCAGAAACCAAACATTTTCTTTCACTCCCTGAACAGCAACATCAGAGAGTATTATGGCTTGTACTGTAGCTTCAGAAAAGTGAATGTGCAGTTCCAGGATTCGATCTCTGTGGTTTTTGTGATAGCTGAAGCAGTTACCAATGCAGAGAGTCAACATATTCCCTGTAAGGTTTTATATTTGATGTGTATCAACCACAGACTGCCTGTGAGCTCCCTGCAGTCACACTCTGCTTCTGTGAAACAACAAAAGGAGCTGTCAGCTATCTCTGAAATGAAAGAAAAGCTGGTACAGAAGAATACTATAAGACTGCTTTCATTTAGGATAATTAATATAATTTTTAAAGAACAGACTTTGAAGAGAAATACTGAATTTTGATATGCTCCATTTCTTAAAATTGGGAAAAAAACCCAACATAACTCATACCTATCAGCTGAAATCCCAAGTGCATCTACAAAGGTTATTGTGTTATGCATGAAATGCAGACACAAATAAAGTATTTGAACAAAGAGCAAAATTTTGACTTGGGAAGTTAATCACATGAGGAAAACCTGTCTCTACATATTGCAGAGTCTGAGCCTGGAGGCAGTGTGTGAATGTACACAACTTCCTGGCAGGTAGGGTGTATTGCAAATCCCATCCCAGGCTCCAAGACTATCCTCTCTTATTTGAAACAGAAATAAGCATATGAAGTGCTCAAAAAAAGTCAGAATATTTGCCTATTAGCTCCCAGAACTATTCTCCTCCTATTAGTGTCATTCACTGTCAAATAGGGGGGGAAAAGACCAAAAATAAAACCAAAGAAACTTGTAAGAAAATTACTCTTTTAAAGTAAGAACAAAAAAATTAAAAAAAAAATATATTTAGGAAAAATATTCCAAAGAATTTATTTTAGTACCCTGAAAAAAAGACTTATACTCTCTAGTTTCTTTCAAAATTTTGTACACAGATGAGAGGTAGTGTGGATGCAACAGATGTGACTTTTGCTTCTTGAAACATTGTGTCAAACAATATTGGGGATCTGATCTAGTGAAAGCCATCAAAAATTTTTACTTTTTATACAGTTCTTATGACTACTGTTTGCATTACAAAAAAAGTTCCACAGTGGAATAAAAGACATTTTTTTGTCTAATTTTTTTTTTAAATTCTCTTTTGCCTGTAAAAATAAAGCTCAATTGAATGAAAAATACTCAACCTTTTAATTCAACAATTCTCCCAAAGAAAAACAGAAATTTTCTAGTTTTTCAGTGAAAACTATCCAAAAGCAGGAAACATTCAAGAGTGCACTTAAACTCTTAAAGTGATGGCTACGAATTTCTTTCCTTTAGAACAGTGCATTAAGGAAAACAAAAAGTGAAATGGTATTGCCTAATCCAGACTGAGAAAACACCCTGTCAGTACCTCTTGTACAGAAATATATGTGCTCAGATCTCAACTGCTGAAAGAGGTACAGAACCTTTAACCAACAGCAGGAAGCAGAATGCTGGAAAGATGAAAACTTGGAAGAAATCACACAACTCCACACGACTATTTCAGACTAAGGTGTGTACAATGACAACATTCATCTGCACCGTGTATATACATTTATATATGTACACACACACACACTTTTATGTATACGTAGCCTCCTGTCTCCTTGGCCCTGTGCTTTGTAATTGCTCTCTCACTCTCCCTGCCCCAGAGAAAGGCAGGGCACCACTGGTTTCCTTCAGCCATCTACAGAATTACTATTTGGGCAATCAGTTTTGGCACTTTGGACAGATTCCCTTTCCCCAACACAACCCAGCAGCATCTACCCATTCAGTGCTGATGCATTTTTATACTGTCCCTACATTCCTCTATTGATCCCAAAGACAGTCACTGTGACAGTGAGCATATATTCTCTCTTTAAAATACAAACAAACTAGTGCTTCTTGCTTCAGCTTCTGTGCAAACACCCCAACCCCAATATTATCAGTCAAAGGTCCAGTTCTTTCAATAAATAAAAGGAAATACCTGAATATGGTTGGGAAACCTCTGACCATCATCATCTTGGAAAGATGATAGGCACTACTTGTTTTCAAGTTTACACATTTAGAAAGTAAAGTGTATGTGTTCCATAACTTGGTACACTCTCTTAAGTGTATACGCATGCCTTGGATATGCACTTTCCTTAGAATGGCATGTACTGCTGTTGAAATTAAAACTTGTTTCTCAAATGCTGCTCTATAATTTGTACCACTAAACTCAAATGGCCATTAAAAAAAAAGAAAAAAAAAAAAAGAAAGAGACAGAAGTGATTTTCAAAACCCAATTTGCCTTTACACTCAAAATGCACTTATATTTTGATAAGGGGATATGTCCATACTGCAACTTAACATATATGTGGTTTAGCAGATACAACCAAAACATAAAAACAGACCATAGAGTGGGCCAGCAACTAAGGTGTTTTAAAATAAATTTTTGTCCTGAATAGAATTTTTCCAAGTCCCACTTTTGGCTGTACAACCGATTTGAAGAGAAATCCAGTTCTTGCTTCCTGCGTGGCTTTGTTTCTTAGTTCACATAGTAAAGCCAATAGACGATGTTGAAGAAGGAAAAAACCACGGGGAAGAATATGCGGGACCATCGATCTATGGCATTGACATCAGTCAAGTCAGGGATGGTGATTTTCAGCTGGGAAGCACGTCTCCTTAGCCTGCTCTTCTTCTGTGCCACGTGTCGCTCCAGGGCGTTGCGGCCGAAGCTGTGTCGAGGCAATCCAGCTTTCCGGTACTGGATGCTGGAAGTGTCATAGGCCAGCATTGTGCTCCTAGGGTCCCCAAGCCCCATCACAGCCTCCGAGGCAGCCATCTCGTTCTTGATTTCGAGCGTGCTCAACAAAATATTTTCATGTGGATCCATCTGTAAAAGAGCAAGAAAGCTGATTTAGCGGGAGAGAAAGGAAGCCCGGTCAGCTGCAAACTGAAGCCATGCTGATAAAGGGCCATATCTAACCTTACTAATTTATTGGATGTCAGCCTGAAAGACTCTAAGCATAGTTGTGATTGTATTTATTATCATTTATTTGTGAGCTCAGGGAGAACTAGGGCCAGTATAGTATAATGCAATAAATGGTATTTCCCTGGACCCGATGTTGAGCAAGCACAAGCAATACCTGGGAACAGAGAACACGCTCAGCTCCTGAAAGTGGGATTCTGGCACTGAGTAGGATATCTGGGGAAAATATTGAACTTTTCAGGGGTTTTGGAAGGAAATTGAAAGGAAAGGATCTGCTCTGTTTTTGGTTTTTTTCTTCTTTCAAATGAAAGCTTTGGCTGTGACATAAACTTTCATTATTCATGAAGTCTCTCTGCCTCTATGCATGAGGTACAGAGCACTGCACATGAGAATGAACATTTTAGGCCCCCATATTCCAAACAGGAGCGCTGGTTACATGGGAAAGGCAACTGTCTAACTATATAGTCTAACTATAGCTATGTGGAAACTCCATGCCCCAGTACTAATAAATTTCATAAATACAGTGCATGCTGTAATAGCATGCCGCTGTAATAGCAGAGATCTGCAATTTCAAGCAAGGAAAAAGATATGCAGAGTGTAATCACATCAAATGTACATTGAACAGTTGTTTCAATGGGTAGATTTAGCTACTACTATGCATTCTTTAAAGGCAATTCAGTGAAAAAAATAATAAAGAAATATTGTAGAGAAACCCCTTAGAATATCAAGAGGATTTCAAAGATAAGGAACTAAATTGCATTCTTAGGCAATCTGGAGAAGATCTGGAATGTGGTAGGAGATTTTAAAAACAATCCATTTATAGAAAACAAATAAAAGTTATTTAGAAAGTTCTAATTCTTCTCAGCCTTCCCTCTAAGCATGTATTTTGAATTGTGTGATAACAGATTATAATTAACTAAACGTACTTAAAAACAATAATAACTAATGAGAGGCTAATTACATCGAATTAGTGATGGTAGTGCAGATGTACTCTGGGCCAAATAAGAGAAAAAAACTGTCCCAGAGCTCCTTTAAGAATAACTCAGCCATATTATTCATTTATCATGTACAGAATATATTCTATAATTATTACTCAAAGTGCAAAAACTGTGACTTGTGTGGATTTCTAAACAATAACAGGGTCTTAGTATATTCTGTAATATTTGGAAACTAGCTGTCAGCAGCAGGTACCTCCCTGCACTGCCCAGTGCAGACTGTATTGGCCATTATTAAAGCCCCTATGTGATATTTATCATGGCAAGATGAGAGAACTGGGTTTAAACCAGTTCCTTTTCAGTAGCACCCCCTGCACAGTGTTATGAACTGAGAAGTCAGACACTCACAAAG
>JANPWX010017524.1:63169-193253 GCA_024734555.1 Trochalopteron elliotii
GAAGGGAAGGGAAGGGAAGGGAAGGGAAGGGAAGGGAAGGGAAGGGAAGGGAAGGGAAGGGAAGGGAAGGGAAGGGAAGGGAAGGGAAGGGAAGGGAAGGGAAGGGAGGAATCTAACTCTTGAACCTTTGTCAAAAGGTTCCCAGTCAGATTAGAGAGAGCTGGGAATGTTTTTTCCATCAAGCAGATTCGCCCAACTCTAACTAAAACATGCTTTTGTAACAAAGTGACGCCTGAGATAGAATGACAGTGAACTACATTTATTGTAAACAGCACCACCCATTCAAAAGGATCCCAAAGCGCTTTACAGGCATTAGAAAGAAGAACCACTTCACTTCCCAGTGAAGCACAATCACCTCTGAGGTGAAATGTGGTGACTGACAGTGCAGAACAACATACTTTATTTTAGTTGAGGAAATGGAGAATGTTGTAGCCAATTGAAACTATGGGGTGGGTGAGTGGTGGTGGGGAATGTTGGGTAAGCAGAACAGTTACATAAATTGATATTTGGCCAGGTGCTTGGGGTTGAGATGACCACGCTATAAAAAAGTGCCATGGGATCTTTAATGACCATAACCGGTCAAGACCTGAATTTTACGTCTCTGAGGATAAAAACATTAGAAAACAATGAAAGATACCTTTGTTGAATACATTTCTGGACAATGATATGTGCCAATTATTCTTCTGTCCTGTAAGTTAATAAAATCAAGACCAGTTTCCTTAGAGATAAGGCAGCTATTATCTTTCATTTAAAATTAAAGCACTGTAGGATAATAGTAGGACAATTAAAATATATAGGGACCTCTAAGCCAACAATTAGCATAGGTACATTCTGGCTTCAGAGGTACTATTACTGCCTTGCTCTGCTCCTCAAGGTAACATAATGTTGTGATGTAAATGTATTTTTTCCAACTGGTCATTTGACCAAGGAAGATATGATGATATGAAAACAATTATTAAAATTATTCTGGGGGAAAAGTAAGTGTAAAAGTGGTTTTAAAAGGAGGTGGAGGAAGGTTAAAAATCTCTTGGTGCTGAAGAATTGTTCAACCATAGAACTGGACTCTTTATGGTGAACAGGAGAGTTCAAACTTAAATGGAGAAATTCCCAGGACGAGAAAGGAAGGGAGGATGAAGATGAAGAAAAAGCAGCAGCAAATACTATGGAAATAAAAGGTGAGGCAGAAATGGAGGAGAAATGACCAGAGCTGAGCAACCATGCAAGACACTGGGGGTTTTATAAATCAATATCAAATGTGAACAACAAAATATATGATGAAAATGATTCATTATAGGTCCAGGTCAAATGGAAGAAAATCTGACTCTGGAGCCTTGAAAGCGGCCATGACTTTTTTGATGGTCTCAAACAAAGGGTATACAGAGGAAAGCATAGAATTGTTACCATTATATATTCTTCCTGACACCTAGAAACTCCAAAATGATGGCTTTCTTGAGGAATTCCTCTTACAATAATACATTAGCAACTGTAAAATACAAGGAAATTACAACTCCCACACACATTCCTAAGGAATCCTCCAAGGATGACCAGACCTCTGAAATGATTAATTTTCAGTAAATCAGTTCCTTGGTGATTATGCTCTGCTGTTCTGCCAGAGACACCTTTATAACACAAGAGAAATTTATACTGATGAATCGAAAAGATAAAACATTGACACTTCTCCTTTCCCATACAGTGTTCATTTTCACCTGTACCCTTCCACTACAGGCAGGATCTGATGGCTCCTTTTATGGTAGAGTGGCTGAGAAACTGTGTATAGAATAGACCGTAGGGATGGAATTCCTGATAGAAAAACCTTTTGAAACAAAACAGTTGTAAATTGCAAAGAAATATCTTTTTTTAAGTAGAGCTCAAATTACTGTCAGTATTGCAATTACTGTTTATGAAACCAGGCTAGCATGCATTGTTATACACCTGAGATTTGTGTCAGCCTGTAAAGAGTGCAATTAGAGGACAGTAAAATTATAATTTCAGGTTGCTTCACTTGGTTTCAGGTCAGAAAATTCAGAGAAATTGTGCAAATTACAGAAGGATTTTCTTCAAGTTCTTGACCTTCTAAAGACTAAAAATCTAAGCACACCCTGACTCCCACCAGAAACATGTAAGAGTTAAAAAAAAAAAAGAAGGTGAGGAAAAAATATGAGATCTGAACATGGAGCTTAACATTGCTCTAAATATTTGTAAATCAATTTCTAGACATCCATTTTTACCTTCTGATATATGTGACTTCTTGATCATGCTCTTTAGTAATGCATCAATAACTTAGTTGAAAGTATTGTAGGATTCTGGAGAAATGGTTGAAGACATATCTTCCTGTTGGTATGCATTACTTAAACATGGGATTCTTAACATAAGGCACTGAAGAATGAGTGCCCAGATAAAATGTGAGAGGGTAAAGCATCTTTGGTTTGATGGCATTTTAATAAAACCCACGAAATATGAACATGTTCAAACTGCTGCACAGAATCCAATAAGCTTGAAGTTTATATCAATGTCTTCTCAAACAGAATTTTCAGCGACAATTTTTTTACCACTGAGACATTTAGGAGGAAGCAAAGGCAGGTGATCTGGAACAGAAGACTTCTGGGGTAGCAATTAACAACAGCTTAAATCCTACTGTTTCACAATAACCGAGGTGTTAGGCAATCCAGATTCTTAGTAATACTGCTCTGATGAAGTTGTTATATTTTTTTTAAATATCATCCCATTTACAATCATACAATTAATTTTCTTGAAGATAATATAAATGAAGACTATATCAGCAAGAACCTGCATTTAAAAGCTGCTCACTTCCATCTGTGTTTAATAAAATCAAATTTTCATCAAGCCCTCATGACAATTATAAGTCTCCCATTATGGTGTCTTACAAAATAAAAATTAGCAGATAAATCTAGCACCAAAAATTTACTACAGAAACAGAGCAAAATTGGTTATATAAGAAAGTGTCATGAAAGATGAAACAATGCATCGAACACATGATTATCTGCACAACTGGCAAAAATTTTAGGGTATGATTTGGATACAATTATGGTTTTGAAATATGAACTAGATGGTAAAAATAAGGTTGTTAAATTGCTCCTCTAGAACAGCTTCTGTAAAATATACTGAAGATGTTATTTTCCTTGTTTGAAGCCAAAAATATAACGTGCAAAGAACTATATAGCATATCCTTGTCATGGGAGTGGGTGGACTGAGTAGCAGTCTACCAGTTTCATCCATCTGACCATGATATACTCACTTGTCAACAGATTTAGGCTTGTGGTTTTGGGGAAGACATAATTCTTGGGCTCAGCCCAAAGACAAACATGTTCAGAGAAAGCAAGAGGTCCAAAGTTTTATCTGGAGAGAAACTGCAACTAATTCAACAACAACAAAAATAAAAGAAAATTCCTGAGATTTTTCTATGGAAAAATCACTGAGAAGATTTTGCTGCAAAGAAAAGAAAGATGATTTTTTAACATTTTATAACAAATGTCCAAATTAAAAAAGATCCAGAAAAGTATTTCATATGATCATGTTCCGTGCTGATTTAGAAGCCTGAAACAATTCTTCAGCTATAGATCCTGCAAGGCTTAGAGGACAAGTCCTGACAATACTAAAGTGAAAAATCTTCTCCTTTAAAATTATGAAAAAAAGAAAAAAAGCTGACTAAATTAAAATGCTCCTGCACTTGTACACTGATAGTCTGTTTTTTCGGGGAGAGTCTAACATTCTGTCACTCATTTCAAAATGAGTGACAAGAATGAACAAACTTTCTCGCCAAGATATGATTAGTCATTTAAAATCTGTTTCTGAGTAAACTTCTGTATATGCAAAATATATACCAATACTTAAGTATATTAAGTATTTTAAGTATACTTAAGTATTTTAAGTATACTTAAAAAAATTGTACTATACTTTAGTTTTTGTGTATGCATTAATTCTAGGGAAAATAAAAATTGGATTATAGTTTTCTTCACAATGTGGTGGCTTTTTGTGTCTGCACATTTCAATCAAACTTGAGTTCAGTTAGTTCAACATATTATATTTTGAATACTTATAAAATACATGAATAGAAAGTGGTCAAAAAACCCTATTACACGAAAAAAAAATCATAATGATTTGGGCTCTGTGACCTTTACTGTTGCATCCTTTAGGCCACAAGTGTTGAGTTTCTGACAACCACATTACCAGAACGTGGAGCTTGTTTTGAGAACACGAGCAAGGACAGGTATGCAGAGCTTTCTACACACAGCTGTAAGATGAACTAAGCTCAGGGAGAAGTCTTGACAAATTTTACATGGGGAAGAAAACTATATTCAAGTCTCTAACACTTCTTAAAGGAGGAACAGAGATATAAGAATAAAAAAAGACATAGAATTCCATGTTCTAGTACAAACTTTTATCATTACAGAAGTATTCTTAAAACTAGTTTTTAAGGAGTAAAAAAGATATATTCACATACAGACATATATTTTCTCTACATTCAAGTATTTAAGTTTAGGCATAATCCTACTAATGCATCTACCCAGCGTTTTCCTAAGCTACATGCAACTAACTCTTGGTGTCCATCTTTCTCCATGTGCAGAATTCTGGGAAAGCAGTGGAACCCAGAAGAATTTGTAACTAAGTGAATTTACCAAGAAACATAGGTCTTCATAGGCCAGCTTGACTGCTTCATTAAATTATCACATTTAAGCAATACAAACCCTAACATACTTAAAAAAAAAAAAAGGTAAGTATTCAATTTCTGCATGTCTAAATGGATGTCTCCAAATGCATCTAAATGGATGGAGTCTTTAGAACATGTTTTTGTATAAGTAAAAAGACTGACAAGCCATCTCTGTAATAACACTACAATAATATTTTTGCCACTTAGTGACATCCAAATGTACATAATCCAGTGATCTCAAAATTCATGAGCACAACTAGGTTACCTTCTCTAGCACATACTACTTGCAAATACAACTTTTGTTTTGGACAGAAATTTGCCAGCTCCTGGCCACTGAATTAAACCTTGACAAACTTTTTAGAGCTGATGCGTTTCAGGAAATCAATTAACTGAATTCCCTAGCCAGGCATACCTCCTGGACTGCAGCTACCTACATTTCTTCTACTTCACTGTACATAATTTGCCTTTTTTGTGTCTTGTTTCTTCACAACTTGGTATAATGACCTAAGCTGCACTAAGGGATTCTTTTATGAACTAAAAATTGTTTTCACCCCTGCACTCAGGGTCACAGGCTGTAGATGCAGTACAAAAGCTAAGGGGAGAATGTGCTTTAAACAAGCGTACAGGCACTGGTCTTACATTAATTAAATATGGCATTCAAAGGAGTGCAACTGGAGAAAAAAAAGCCTCATGCAGCTGACTTGACCTTTATTCAGATGTCATGTGCAATACCAGCACAGATCGTGGAAAATCACCTTCTGACTGCTTCTGCAAAGTGCTGTGAGCTAAAACTGGGACCTCCTCAAATTTCAGTTCTATTCAAACTCTGGTTTGACAAAACACGAAGAGGCTGGCCAAACACCCTGTGCATTGCTGGCTGTTTCATAGGCAAGCTGTTCCTTGAGAATGCATGATTGTAAATTTAGGAGAAAGGCTAAGCTTTTATAATCCATGCCTCCTTTATTACATGTCCTTTAATAAACTGCTGTGCAAGGAATACCTTCTGATCGTGAGTCAACAATCAGTCCTCATGCAGCTTTACCTGTACTGCAAACAAAAGGAAAACTCTCCTTGGAGAGAAAGAAAGAGGATGAATTCTTTCACTGACATCTGGACAGTGGCAGCATTAGCTCCAGCAATATAAAGCAGTAAGGATTTGAGACTGAAATTTTAAGAGCTTCCTGTTGCCTTAGAGTTTTAATATCCTGTTCAGTTTATTAACCAAGTCTGTGCATATAACCGGTTTAAAAATCCTCTTTTTACCAAAAGCTTTTACATCTTGTTGTACACATGTTATATGTGCTCACTCATGTTTTATATGAGAAATACCTCTAGTCCATAGGGTATAAAGTGCCATTCTATGTAATAGGCACTGACTGGTTTTAGGTGCCTTTGCAATAGTTTCTTCTCCCTGAAGATGCATTATATGATTTCTTCAGATAGAAATGAACAAATATTGCTATGAACTGAAAAGGCCAGTGGCAAGCCAGCAGTAAATCAGTGGGGAAATAAAGGCATTAGCCAAGCCTAATTGTTTTGGAGCATTGCTTTGGAGCAAGGTCTATTATCTCGGGCCTACAGGCCTGCTAATGCATCTTCACACCACAGAATGAAAATTGAAGAGAGTGACCTTGTCTACTGAAAGCCATCACAAGCTGCAAAAAGCCACAGGTACAGATCAGTGCATTCACTTTGGCTCAGGTTAACACACTCCTTCATCTAATCCACCACTCCTGGTAGATATGACAGAAAAAAAAATACATAGGCTCTTCCAGTTATTCTCTAGTAAAGTGGTGAAAAGAAGTTTGGGAGCTGTCATGGGAGATGTCAGGTAGCACAGCAGCACCTGAGATGACTGTGCCATTTCCAAATGTGGTGCTGTAATGGTGTTACTCATGCTGTGAGGGCATTTCTGGCACAATGGACTAGAAAGTTCTCAGTCTCCCTGCTCCAAGAGCACCCCTACATTAGACAGTGAATCTGAAAGTGGGCATCTGGGGAAGGAGGATGCTGTGGGAGCCCCATTTCCCTGCTAGATTACACAACTGCCAGTCCATCCTCAGCCTACCAGTTGTGTAACTAAAATAATTAGGTGTAATCACTTGCGAAACAGGTAATTTCATGCTCTTATTTCTCTCAAAACTCTGATAACGCAATGGAGTTCCTTTAGAGTAAAATATCTGAGGAAAACTATTAAACCTGTCCAGCTAAACTTGGTCAGATTCCTTTCCTTGGTCAAAAAGCTGTAGGGGAAAAAAACAGCAGCTGAGACAACTTGAAGGGGAAGAAAGTTACCAAGTGCATCTGAGGGCAAGTTAAGCTTCTGTTTGTTGTTGGCTTGCCATCTCACCTCCTTTAGCAACCCTGTGCTAATCCAGATATAACAACAGTGGGCCAGGAGGGCAATGAATTGCAAAGATATCGGTATTTGTTTAAACCTTCTTAGCTCCCTAAGCCCTTCATTAATATTTCGAGAACACTTCTATTGTATTCAAATCTATTAATATGTGTTTAAACTCACTATCATATTGACATTCCATGTTTTTGGTACCCAAGTTTTGGCTTGAAAAATGCCATTAGTCTGACAGCTTCCCTTGTTCATGATTTGCACTATGAACAGCAATGCACTGTCTCTTTCAGGTGTGCTGACTGAATATCTTATGTAATACAAAGAGATCTGAGTAAAGAATTACTCATTGTTTCAAAAATACACTCAGTATATTTTAAAAAGTGTTTGTGTTCAGAAAATAAACCTTATCTAAACATGCTAGCAATGTCACTTCACATTTATTTAAAGAAAATGACTGACTAAATCTGTATAAACAGTTTTACAAAGCATTGCATAATATGCTGACATTTTTCCCCTCTTTCCCAGAGGGAAATTGCTGTGTTACTGCTCACAATAACAGAGTATGATTGCAAAATTAAAGGTAGTTTTATTTATGTGATTTATGTTATCATGTACTTCAGGTATATTGCCTGTGCACTGGAGCATTCTCTGTGCTTTAAGTGGAGTTGGAAACATGTAGACTTTAATGATTACTGCAACTGCATCTAATCTAAAACCACATTTAGTGATGTATTTACATGTATTTTACATTATGCAAAACATAATGCTGCTTCTGTGAAGTGGGAAATCAAATTATTTGAAAGAACATAGCTAAGAAATTCTATATAAGTAATGCTAATTTGCAATAATTAACTCTTATAAACCTAGATGATTTAACTATAAAGAAAAAAATAAATAATTTAGAAATAACTTAAACACTACCTGAATGACATGCAGGTAAGAATTAGAAAGACTAGAAATGGAAGAAAGGTGCACCAAATCAGTATGTGGAAATGCCTCTGTAAGGTTTGAAATCTGAGTTGAAAAAAGGAATTATCTTATCCTCTTTCTAGGTAATATCCTGCTAAGGAAAGTATAGTGATGCTGAAGAAAAGACTGACAAGGAGCTCCTTAAAGAGACAGATCTGTGGCTCTTCCTTTAATGAGAGTCTTCACGTAGGAAGTGCTCCCAACACTCACAGTGACTATCACCTCTGCTGCCTGACACATTTCAGCCTCTGATGCTGTGGAAGAGGATGGCACAGGGCTGCTTTTCCACGGGAATCACCTCTTATCAAACACTCATATGGCCAGAAGCACTTTACAGAGGAAGAAGAGTCAGCCTTTCATTTACCATGGTCTTTAAAGTGGCAGTCCTGGTTTTACTACTCTAATGAAGGTTTTCTGATCTATTTAGAGTAACAAATGTAGATTTAATTGATATTGAAAAGCATTTTCACCTTACACCTTGAGAGTAGTCAATTAATGTACATAGTAGTTTGGATCAAATGAGTCAGATGAGCAACTGTAGAAAAACCAGCAACAGAATCCAACAGATGTAACAGCAGCTTATGCAGCTGGTTGGCAGGAAATTTAGTAACACAGGAAAACATATAACATGGCAGGTGATCAGACTGCAAATGTCTAGAAGATATATCAGACTCATCACAACGGTCAGCATCAGCAAGCCCATCTAAATCAGAGTTCCAAGATGGAAACATCCAAGGTAAAATTATTAGAAACAACAAATTAAGAGTGAATTTAAAAAGTCTTGACAAGGCAAAAGATCATGAATTAGACTAAAGGAACAAACTGCTAAACTCAGCTTGAGAAGTTTCAAGAGTGAAATGATGGTACTCACAGCCATTTATATCTGAACTCACTGCAAAGAAAATCAAGCAAGTCCAATATGATTTAACAAGTCTGTGGCAATGCATCTGCTGGTAACTGAGTCTGAGTCTTGAGTTTTATGTTCTTTTAAATTTCTACATGATTTTATTACTCAGGTTTCAGCATCCAAAAAGCAAATCAAGATATACATCCAATTCCTTCTGTGCCTTTCCATTACCCCAAACAGGATCAACAGTCTTTGAAAATGGAGAGGACTGATCAGCACTTCTCACCACTTTCTGCTTATTGAAAATTGCATGAGATTATTACCAAACAAGAGTGTTGGAACTGCAAGAAAGCCATTACAGATTTTCTGGTCTATACAGTATAAGCAAAGATGCTGTACTACAAATAGCAGTTCCAATAATGATTTATCCACCTGTTTTACAGTGTCAATGCTGAATGCAGTAACAGAAGTTGTTTTGTGTAGAAGTTTTCATTCTCATGTTGTGAGGTTTATTCCTCATGGCATCAATTTTCTCTCCTGTAGTATCTGATCCTGATGAATTCATAATATTGCACATAGTGATTCAAGAGGAATCTCGTAATATCACAAAAGAACACTCATACCTTGTAAAATCAGTCCTTCACTATTGGAGCCTAGTTAAAGATGGAGTGTTTGTATGATCCCATTTCTAAAATATGTTGGTTTTCATGAAAAACTGTTTCTGAACTAATTTCAGCAGTTCAGACCCCTTTTTGATTCTTATAAATGAAAATAATTGCATAATATTTGTCTCCCTTTAATAGATAAAATATTCAGGTCCATTAAATATTAATATGTTTTCTCACTTCTGGTCAAACAACAAGAACAGCTGTCAGCTCCTTCCCTTCTCCCCAGAGAAGTCTCTGTGCAGTAGGACAAGTTCTCTGATCCTCTCCAATTTGATTCCCTGTCTTGCTTAAAGGATTGCAAACCTGATTACCAGATCAGAGTGGATACCAGAGCAGAACAGCCGTAGACTGTTAACCACTCTGGTCTAGTATATTAACTAAAAGGCTCAGTATAAAAAATGTACAGATCATGTAAAGCTGTTACTTGTGTTCCACAGTATACCTTGTGTTAGTCCTGTAAGCTGGTGAATTTCTGCAACAGTTATTGAAATTAATTTACTCTGCCTAGTGAATTGGATTAGAATACCAGTTAGTGCTTGCAAATTCTTCATGATCAGCAATTTGTCACTGGACTTTGGATATTCTGTTACACAGCTGAAAGATCTATTGTCTGAACAAGAGTATTGAAAACACAAGTGAAGCAAAGTGTACAAAAATATACCTTAGCTAGTGGTGGCACTCTGACATGTATAGATCTTTAATTTCCATTGATGTTAGAGGAAAGACTTCAAGTAAATGTAGCTCTAGTCTTAAAAAAATTACTTACAAGGTAGTTCATAGCATTTTTAAAGTGAAATTTAATTTTTAAAAAAGGAAAAACCTTGAAAAATTAAATAAAAACTCACAGATTTTTTTCATTGTTGAAAAATCACCAATAGAAATAAAAACAGTGTCTTCATGAAGTTTAAAATGCTAAAAAATGATATATGGTAACATAACATTGAAATTAAACTCATAATGAGTCTGCATTAATTCATTAAAATATGTTCCTCTCCAATCAAAAAGAAAAAAATAAACGAATGAATGGATGAGATCTGAACTGTGGTGATACAACTCTCCTTCTTAAAAGATTATAAGCTACAACCTATAAAACTATTTTGTGCTAACAACATGTGATGGATTTTTGGAATAAGATGTTCTTCTGTCTGCAGGCCCACTATGTGTGAAGAGGCTCCCAACAAACATCAGAAATTTCACTACTAGAGCTTAAGTATGAAACTTAAGTTTCCAAATGACAAATAATTCCTTGTTTATTCCTATTGCAGATTTTTTTTTCTTTAAATTCTGACTTTGATTTTTTTCTCCTTGGACTGTCATGATGAATTACAACTCAAAGAGCTTCCCCTGACCAAAAAAAAAAAAATAAAAAAATCCCACAACCCCCTCACCATCTCCAAAACCCCCCCAAACCTCCAAAGATAATTCAGCCTTATTTAACTTCCAAATTCTGCATGTGTGTGAAAGTTTATATATTTCAGACTGAGAACATTTTTGCATTCAGCACAGATTTGCCACTGTGTCAAATTCATCCCAAAATGGTCAAAGTGATAAATTACAAGTGCTTTATGATAAGTGCCCCATTTGGATAATGGATAAAGCATAATGGATACTTTTCCCAGAAATGTGTATCTTGGCAAATATCTTTTCTGCCTCAATTCTCCATCCCTAGAGGGCAACTTTTAGATTCATAATTAAGTACACAGCACATTGATGGCTTATTTCTGAGAAGTTCCTCATTCAGTCAATAGTATCCTGGCCCATTATACATTGAAAATATGCAAACTTGTCAAGCTTTAAACACTTCTGTGGCAAATATTTCTTATCCAGATCATCTGAAAGATTTATGAAAGCAGATTAAATTTAGGTTTTAGTTCCAATGTTCCATACTGCTCTTACTAGAATATACAGCCATCATTTTGGATTTATTCCTCTGGAAACAGACTGTACATATTCAAGTCTACATTCTGACTAAGAAAACATCTCATTAAAGCTTCACTGACTGCATACTTTAGAGACAAGTCATTCAGATTTCCAGGCTAGAGGGCAGCATTCACTGCTGAGGTGGCTAAGAACAGTGCTCTGCAGAGCTAAGACAAGGTCATCATAAATCCACTTCACTCATTTTCTACAAGAAATTACATTTTAAAGCACTGTCTGACAGAAGTGAGAGTCTGCCTTCCTGGGAAAATGCTCAAAAATTTATCCCCATTCCAGTTTACCTTATTGACATCCATTCTCAACTTCTCATTGTTGGCACTGGCAGCTTTTTCTGCTGCTTTCTTTTGACGCTGAGGTCCCCTGCCAAAGAAGATGTAGTTGACCAATGCATACTCCAGCAGAGCCATGAAAACGAAGACAAAACATCCCATAAGGTACATATCAATGGCTTTCACATATGGAATTTTGGGAAGAGTCTCTCGAAGATGGGTGTTAATTGTTGTCATTGTGAGCACAGTTGTGATTCCTGGAAAAAAGAATTGACAGGTCTAGTGATTGAAATAATTTAAATTTATTTACTAGAATAATAATTTATACCATTCAATTGCTAGAGTTGAAAAATAATTTATTTTTCCCTTGGTGGAAAAAAGATATCTCTAACCTCTGTCCATATTCACAGAATCCTACAAAGGTCTGGGTTGGAAGGGATCTTCAAAACCATCTAGTACCATGGGCAGGGAACCTTCCACTAGACCAGGTTGCTCATAACCCCATCCACCCTGCCCTTGAATGTTTCCAGGGATGGGGATGCCCCAACTCCAGGCAACATGATCCACTGTCTCACTACACTCACAGTGAGGAATTTCTTCCTAAGATCTAATCTAAATCCACACATTGTCAATTTAAAGGCATTCCCTGCCCCAAGTCCCTCCCCAGCTCTCTTGGAGCTCTTTTAGGCTCTCAAAGGTGCTCTAAGGTCTCTCTGGAGCCTTCTCTGCTCCAGGCTGAACAATTCCAACTCCCTGTCTTCATAGAGAGAGGTGCTCCAGTCACACAATTATCTTTGTGACATTTCTCCAGCCTGTCAAAGGTCCCTCTGGATGGCATCTCTTCCCTCCAGCACATGGACAGCATCACCCAGCTCAGTACCTTGCTGAGGATGCCCTCAGTCCCATTGTCCATGTTGCTGACAGAGATGTTAAGCAGCACCAATCCCAACACAGACCCCTGAGGACACTTGTCACTGGTCCCCACTTGGACATCAAACTGTTGACCACAACTATTTAAGTGCAACAATCCAGACAATTCCTTATCCACTGAGTGGCCCATCCAACAAATCCATGACTCTTCAGTTTAGAGAGTAGGATCTCATGTATAGCAGTGTCAGATGCTTTGCACAAGTCCAGGTAGATGACATCAGTTGATCTTTCCTCATTCCACCAGTGTTGGGACCCTGTTGTAGATGGCCACAGACTTTGTCAGGCATGACTTGCCCTTAGTGAAGCCAGGTTGGATCTCATCAATCACCTCCTTAGTTTCCATGTGCCTTGGCAGAGTTTCCAGAAGGATTTGCTCTATGACCTTGACAGGCACCAACGTGAGACTGACAGTTCTGTAGTTCCCCAAGTCTTCTTTTCTTCCCCCTCTTAAAAAGGGGGGCTTTGCTTCCACTTTTCCAGTCAGTGAAACTTCATCAGACTGCCATGGCTTCTCAAATATGATGGACAGTTTTAGCCAATTCATTTGCCAGTTCCCTCAGGACCTGAGGGTGCATCTCATCAGGTCCCATGGACTTGTTCTTGGGATCCCCAGGTTCCTCAGAGGGTCTCAAACAAGGTCCCTTAAGCAGATGGGTGTTCATTCTCCCAGTCCCAGCCTTTGCCTTCTGCAACTCAGGCAATGTGTCTGGAGCACTTGCCCATGAGTGCAAAGCATCAAAAAGGTGTTCAGTACCTCAGTCTTCTCCAGATCCTGGGTATCCAGGCCTCCTGTCTCAGAGAGGACTCACATTTTCCCTTATTGTCTTTTAGCACTGATGTACCTACATAGAAGCTTTTCTCGTTGCCCTTCATGTCTCTGGACAGATTTAGTTCTATCTTGGGGCTTTAGCTTACCTAACCTGATCCCTGGCTGCTCAGATTATTTTTGTGCATTTCTCACAGGCTACCCGACCTTGCTGCCACCCTCTGAAGGTTTCCTTTTTGTGTTTGAACTTTTTCAGGAAAATCTGGTTCAGTCCTTATCTTGGACTTGGATTTTTTGCATAGCATAAAAAACATCACAACGGTAATAAATTGAGCTCAATCAAGCAAACAGTAGTTGGATTCCACAAGTATATTTTTAAGCAGCTAAACTGCAACCTTCTGTAATAAGTCTCAGTTAAAAATTACAGGCTACAGTCACCTTATCTTGCTTTCTACCAGCATTTTCAGGATGTCTGCAGTCTCGAATTCTTAAGGCAAAATGCTACACAGGAAGGTCTGGTAAAACTCAGATACATTCTATAACATTAAAATATCAGATTCTCAATGGCATCTTTTATGGGTATTTACTTATTTTAGAGCTGTACTGGCAGGAATCAGTCTGATTTAGACAAAATTTGGCAACAGATAGAGATACTTATTTTTGTAACATACTCCTTATGATGAGGGGCACAGAATAAACAGACACACTTGGGACTAGTGATGAGATATACAAATACTCTAGAGATTAATTAGGGAAACAGTTTTGCTTTTGGAATGTAAGGTAACAGTAAGGAAAAAAGTAATCAGACTCCTAAAACCATTTAGGTTGGAAAAGACCTCTGAGTTCATTGAATCCAATCTTCAACTCAGCACTGCCATGCCCACCACTAAACCATGTCCCCAAGCACCAAATCTACAGATCTTTTAAATCCCTTCATGGATGATAACTGCACTACTTCCTAGAACAGCCTCTGCCAGGGCTGGAAATCTTTCTGGTGAGGAAATCTCCCCTAGGATCTAATCTAAACTTCCCCTGGCATAACTTGAGGCCATTTCCTCTTGTCCTTTCACTTATTACAACCTCCAGCTGGCTGCAACCTCCTCCCAAGGATTTTTAGAGAGCACAAAGGTCCCCCTGAGCCTCCTTTTCTCCAGGCTGAGCTCCCCCAGCTGCTCCTCATCAGTTTTGTGCTCCAGACCCTTTCCCAGCTCTGTTCACTTCTCTGGACACTGGACACACTCTGGACACTCAATGTCTGTCTTGAAGTGAGAGCCTAGAACCGTACACAGGATTTGAGGCACAGCCTCCTCACTCCATGTAATGACAAGAGAGGTATACAAACCTGGTAAAACTTTATTTAATTCCTGAAAGGAAAAGCAATTTATAATCCATAACACAATGCTGAACGTGTGTTCTGGACTGCCATGGGCAGAAGCAAACTAAGTTCATTCTTTTTGGAGAAAAAAACAAGCAGCAAAAGAACAACAGAATATGTTGAGACAATTAGGCTAATTTTGGTTACAATGATTATACAGTTAGCTGATTTAGACATGAAATCACTTTAATTTTTATTTAAATTCTGATCTTTTGAATGCTGATTCAAATAATACAAAGTTTAACAAGCCAGACATAAAAAGATCTAACACATATTTTTTTTAATTTTCAAATCATGCACTATCCACTCAGCCAGAAGCTAGAAAAAACATTCAGCTAATGCACACTGCATGAGATGTGTAAAAATGCCTACCTAAAGCAACTCGTGCAGCTGAAGCATCATAATTAATCCAGAAGGAAACCCAGGACAGGATAGTGATCAGAATAGAAGGCATGTAGGTCTGCAGAATGAAGTAACCAATGTTTCTCTTAAGTTTAAAGCTGAGAGACAGCCTTGGGTAGGCACCTAAAAGAGAATATTTGGCATGGCCATAATTTATTTGCATAATGCCTGAAAACATTTTTTTTTCTGTCATTTTGGTTTTATTTTTCCATTCAACATAGAGTACATTCAGAACTGAAAGATCCAGGATATTCAGCTGCAGAATTTCCAGCAAGAACTGGGATTAAATAATCTTTTATGCTAAAGGTACAAAGATGCTCTAGTTGCTTATCTGCTGGTAATCATAACATTCAATAATCAACAGCCAAAATACACATCAGAGCAACAAAGCACAGAAATGCCTCTTCCCTGACAAACTGCCAGATGCCAGCTTCAGCGTTATCCTAAACTTCTATCCAAGAAATTTTATCCTTATCTTAAACTTCTTTCCAAGAAATAAATGCAACACTTGTCTTTTGTCACTGGACACCAGAAATATTGTAGTGTATGAACCATTTGTTAATATGGGTGCCTAGAAATAATTCTTCAAGTCCCATTTCTGCTTGATTTTGAAGAATTTGGGATGTACAGTATGGTCCCTCCAAAGATGATTTCTACCCATATCTGGAAAGTGAGTTTTGAAGATAATTTTTATGTAACAAATCTAATGGGTTTCTCAAGTAGGTAGAAAACATCTCCTAGTAACAGCCCAATCCAACTCTTGCCTCTCTTGAACAATTTGATGTGATTGAAATATGTTAGGTTTTTAAAATTATTATTATTTTTTTATTTCATGAAATACAATCTGATTTTCTGCTCCTTCTCAGAAAGCATCTTTTCAGCCTTCAGAAAGTCAAACACTTGCTAGAATAGGCTAAACTGGAAATCCCAGAACAAGCATTTTAAAGATTTTATATTGAAGACAAAATAATTAGTCTAATACATCCCCAACTTGGCAAAAGGAACATCTAAAAATATGGAGAAAAAAGTTCCTAAATTTCCTACATGCTGGGTTGGTTTTATGGCACAGAGGTGTGTAAATGGCTTAATCAGTTTTCATAGGTAAAGAGAAAATACAGCTCATTTGATGAGCCTTAACATGACAGATTACTGTGCCCTCTTCACATGCTAATGAACGATGCCTTACACACTATGGAAGCTGTAATAAAAACTCATGCTTTCCAAATTCACAGTTGCTGCTCTATTTTATTCCTGTTTGTAAAAGTTTTGCTCCTCAACTGCACACTGAGAATTAATCCAGTTTTACAAATCTTTAGAAGAATTCCCCTTTTAAGTTCCCCTCCACAAACCTGTAGAGAAAACAACATTCTTGGTGATAAGCTTGTAGTCTACAATGGAGAACTGTGGCAGTTCGATCTTTGTCACTCCTGTGACTGCATTATCACCCCCACGCCAGTAAAATTCAATGTCATCTGTTGTATAGCCATCTACAAAAACAGGAATAAACAAGTGAGATGCACATCTCTGCTGACATCACGGGGAACAGTTCATTAACTCAGAACATACAAAATATATTTCTAAAATTAAACCACTTATAAACACACAGACACAGGTCATTTCAAGTGTATCTTCAAAAGGCAATCCTAGGTGTACTTTAGTATTTGTTTGGTTTGTATTTTTTTTTTTATATATTACATGAATGTATTAACAAAACAGACCTTTTAAACCAAATTAAGACTACACACATCCTATCTCTAGGTAGCAACTGTACCTCATCTTAAGGTAATTTCTAATCCCTGGATAAAATGGCATGAGTTTGCTGTAATTTCTGTACCTGAGCTGAAACATCAACACTGGCAATGTTTAGTTTTTAGTTGCAAAAAATAGCATAATTCTTTTTCTAAAATGGCTTGAATGCAGTAAAAGAAAGCCACATTCAGTGAGGCTTGTAAGAGTCCTCAAAGAAACCAACAACAGCAGATGCAACACCCATCCCTGGCAAAAAAACCCCAAAAAAACAAAAAAAACCCAAATACCCACAAGAAATCACTAAAGGAAAAAAAATTCCTACCACCCAAAAAACCACCCCAGAACACAGCACATGTTCACACAGTCATATAACAAATCCATGAAAAAGGAATCTGGTTTCCCAAAAGGCAGCTGAGCCAAGTTGCATGCTCCGGAGTTGGTGTACAGAAATGATCATGAGACATCAGAAATAAATCTATTGCAAAACCAGGAAATGCAATATTCACTAATGTTTCATTATACATTAATCTAAAGATTTTCTTCATCGAAAGTTGTAAGTAAAATCAACTACAACACAGAATAATGACTGGCATCTTTGCAAATTGAGATAATAAATATATAAAACACCTTGATTTTAAGTCCTCATCCACAGACAAAGGACAAAATTGTACAATAAACACCATTTCAGAGTGCTCAAATACCACAGAATTTCAAGGAATGATGCAAAGAATCTATAAAACTGTTCTTGTGCATCATTAATTTTTTGATAATCCAGGGAGAATCCAGGTGTACAGCATTAACAGAAGGCAAGCAAGTTTGAAGACATGAATGAAATAATCTGTAAAAACACTGAAACTATAAAAGTCTATCTAATACACATAGTTTTAGAAAATATTTTGGTAGATACATTTCTATAGTATGTTGACAGCAATTCCAGAGTTTTGTATAAGATCCTCTTACTTTCCTTGTCACAAGTCTGTCTTCAGAAAAGAGGCAGACAGCCTACCCTGCCTAGCAACACTTTATGTTTGTCAAGTCTTTCTCTAGGCTTTCAGAGAGAGAGGAAAAAAATATCTAAAATAAAATAAAGTCCAAAATTAAATAAAGTCTAAAATAAAATAAAGAGGAATAATTATATTGGCTGATCTTGAGATGTAAAAGCAACTTACTGCACTTCATGTTATGAAAAATATAAAAGAACATCCTTAGAAAGCTTAGGAAGGTTGATATTACTTGTGTAGGAGTGTCTTTGTGATATTATCAAGTTTTACTGATATTCTGACCTCTACCCTGCCTTCCAATGGCAAGTTCCAGATTCTAATGCCATTTACTGAACTTGGTGGGATTAACCAAGGTAATTTATTTAATTCTGAGGTAACTAAACTGTTAAACTTCACAGCTAATAAATCAATATTTTATTTTGACTTTGTTTATTTCTGAAAAAAACAAATGCTAAAATAAGTTTCAGAAGAGAAATCTCCGCTTTTCTATGTAAGAAGAAAAGTTGATTTGGTTGTATTTTTTAGAATATCTGTCAGAAGAACTGTTTTGCTGAACTGCCTATGAACAGTTTAGCCTTGAACAGTCTAATCACACCAGGGTTCACACAGGAGAACTCCAGGATTTATATTCCAGCTGACTGCCAAATGCTTCAGCATTATCCTCTACCAGGAAAACGTGGCTCAGCCTCTCCCTGGATTCTCACAGCCTTAGCACTCAGCAGACATTGACAGCTACTTCTTAGGAGAGAGGAACCCTTGGAAACTCTCGCCCAAAAGTGAGAATCTTCAAACTGAAGATTCCACACTCCACAGCTCTGGGTGGCTTTGGGGAGACCTGAGCAGAATTACCTGCTGCTTAAGGGACTTACATTGGGAAAATGATAACCTGAAACAGGCCCAGAATGACAAGACTTGTTAGTAGGTATCAATAAGGAGAATGTCAGGAAGTCTCTTTAAGCTTTCATTAAAATACTTCTCTTTCTTTCCAAAAAGGATAAATTATCCCATTCATTTCAGAGCGTGGAAAAGGAGAGCAAAGAATAATACAGTCATCTGCACATGAATGCTCTTGTGTTACTGCTAAAGTACCCAAAGATAATTGGATATAAGTCTAATATCTGCAAAACACCTGCCAAAAGAGAGAATGGGCCCATTCATGTCTCTAGTGGATGTTTTGCAGTAGAGTCCAATTACCTGTGGCTATAATAAACTCTTTCTGCAGGTATCTGGGACTCAAAACAACCCTACTTACAAGCTAAAATTATTTAAAGATCAACCAATTTGAAGTAGTAATAAGCAGTCTGGAAAAAACAATCTATAGCTCTTGACAAGAAAAGACAAGAATTAATAAAGTCAGTTCAATATTTTTAAATTATCAGACCACATGTTGGTAAAGTAGAAAGGAGAGCATACTAAACCCAGAAATATTCCAAGCAATCTTTGCAGGAACATGAGTTTAGCACAGAACACTATTTGATTTAGACTGTAAAACAACTGTTGGTTTACTATATATTAAATTGTATGTAGCTCTGCTGCCAGCAGAGAGCATCTGATTGATTGCTTTTCCCTCAATCACTTATATATCATCATCAGCACGATTTACTTCACGTTCAGAAAGTTCAATTTCTCATTTCTGTCATGCATCACACACTGGCAGTCAACCAAATCAATACATTGTCCTGGTAATATGGCACCAATCCTGAGAGAAGCAAAGCATTCTCCACTCCCATTAACAGGGACAGGGAGTTTATCATCGTGTATACATTGAGGAACGGCAGATGATGAAGCACTGTAGAGGAAAAATAAACAACTAGTAGCACATAAAATAAAAACCCCTTCATGTAGAAACTACAAAAGCACCATTTTTTTTCCAGCCTATTCAAGGTAAGGCAAAAATAGGAAATTCTTCTAATACAAACAACCTAAAATGAAAGCTGAAGCGTTACTGGCTGAAAATGGAAATATTTAGACACAAGACAATTATCAGAGACAGCATACAATGGAACAAAAGAGGCAGATTTTTCTGAAAAACCCAGGATTTATCAGGATGCCTCACAATGCTGCAGTTTATACATCACAGCCAGGAGGTATTTTACATCTACACATCTACAGGGTGCACTGTGTGGGAATTCAAGTGCTCCACATTGCTGACACTATGGAGCACCTGGAGACTGGAGATAAGGCATCTATTGATTTAATTTGTTTTTTGGGGGTGGGGATTACATAAACATGCAAAACAGTGAAAATGTGCCTAAAACAAAGGGAGGATTCTGAGGCCATGCCCTAATCTCTCTCTGGTCTGACCCGTCAGGAATTTGTGTGAGCTTGGGCAATACCTGTGCACATCCTGCATCACCTCTGAGCTAAGGAGAACCACTTCAGCTCTGACACAGAGACACAGGAGACAAAAGCATCCTCTTGGCAACTCTCTAGATCCTACCTCCAGCTGCTAAAGCTTATCCAAATAGCTGTTCCTTCTATTTACAACCTATATCTGTGATTCTGAGAGCATGGAATTATGATGAAGCAGAGTTCAGCTACTTCCAAATTTTTGCTGAGCAGGTCCAGAGTCTTGGTGAAAGCTGGGAGCACACCACCCCTTTGATCACCTAAAGTATTTGTCCTTTGGTGACCAATTAAAAACATATGAGAACTCAGTTTACAGCAGATTCTGGACTTAAATACTACCACAAAACAACTATTTACAAGATGAACACCATATACCTGGTGGAGAATAACAGAGTTGCATTATACACCTGGCATTTTGGGGGAAAAAGTATCAAAAATATACATTACTATATACAAAAACCTATGCCCTCATAGATAGGGAATGAGAAACAAGCTACTTAATTTCTCCTGCTGCTATCAAATGGATTTTCTTTGCCTAGCCACTCACAATATGGTAGCTTCCCAAAATAAAATGGAGAGAACTCATGTATGAGATTTATACCCAAGTGAATGTTTTGATTACAAATATACAAAATATTGTTACCTAACAATCATAATTTATATAAATGCAGGTCACAGACTTTCAGAGTAATTGAAGAACTTGACATCTACAGGCCCTGTAAAATGAGATGAATATTAAGTGATTAATCCTGTTTGTGTAACAGACTGTAGAATACCTTTAACAGCAATATCTATGAATTTCTTTTTTTTTTGAAACATAGAACCACTATTTCCTCCTTTTACAAGATTTTCTTCAGCAGTTTTGCATTTACACAGAGTAAAGAGAAAAATTACTTATAAAATCATAAGTAACATGCAAAGCATATTTTGAAATTCTGAAGCCTTTCAGATCTCTCAGACTTGTTTCACTGCATCACTTCAGCCTTCATTTATTCATTCAAAAACACGGCCAGAAAGAGTAAGCTAGAAGTGTTTCTTGGAATTTGCAGAGATATTTAATGCTGAGGAGAACACAAGACATGAGGTGCTGAAACCAGTGGGGTGATACAAGGGTGAGTAGGACAAACAGAGTTTGTGTGCCAGAGCAGTTGGAAAAAAGCCCATCATACTCGTTTCTTTCTCCTCTTCCCCATCCCCTCTAAATTCTGTATTTCTGCATAAAACATTAAAATTCTTCTTACATTTCACTTCAAAGGCTTTTTCTCCTAAGGCTCTGAGGATTTGGATACAAAGAAGATGTACGATTTTCTGACTGCAGTGAAATTCAATTGATTTTTAGATTAAATTGGCAACATTCTCAAAAAACAATCATCTTCAAGTTGTACAAATGGCTCCTTACTGGGAAGGTAGGGTGGGTCAAAGAAAGAGACAGAAATGTGATGCTGTAATTACTATATACAGCAATTTTAAAAAAGAAAATATCTTTTGGAGAACAAAGGAAATGACAAAATTGATTCCAGGCCTTAGAATAGGATTTTCATGATAGCAGAATCAAGTTTAATTTTCATGTAGGTACAACAAGCTGATTCTTGCTTACAGTAAGCCTGGTAACTTACAGAATAGGTATCCTGGTGGAACTCATTAATTTTTTTTTCCCCCTAATGATTTCACTGAAAATCATTCATACTTTAGAACACCTCCTGCAAAATGCTTTTGTGAATATATTTGCACTGCTACAATATTTCTAGGAAAAGAAAGAGAGATCAGAAACTGACAGGGAAAACTGTATCCAGGCAATAATATTCAAAAACTTTTCATCTGCTGGAACACAACAATTTCTTGCAATCTTCCTGCTTCCTGAATAAGTTCAGTTACTCCCACCAGTATGAATGATGTAAAACGTTGTTGGATTCAGCACGGTGGAGATCCTGCAAGAGCTCCTCACCCAGCAGAGACAAGAGTGTGTGGAGCAGAATGTGCATGGTGAAGGGAAGGCAGTGGTGGCTGACTGGCACAGGGAGGGTGTCACAGCATGAGGAACAAATTCCCTGTGCGACTCCAAGGACAGCTGGACACTCTGTGGGTAGGCTGGAGCACAGACCTTCCCCACATCCTGCACACATCCTACATCTTCTTCCTTCTGATTTCCATCATCCTTTTGTCTTGCAGACCAAGTGCTGTGTTTATGCATTAAATATATCCCAGAACACAATAAAATACAACACATCTGCCTCAGTTTTATTTATTTAAATGGCTAAGGTCCAGGGATTTCCATCACTGTGGAAATTACGTATCTGATTTCTGTAGGCAAACAAATAGCATTAAATAACTGCATGTTTTATACAGTACACAGAAATATCCTATCCCCTATTTCTGCCACAGTTTGTATTCCCTAGCCCACTCCATTTAGCAGATGACCTTTTCTGAGGATAACGTTGACAGCATTATGTCAGCACATTGATTAAGTCTGGATCATCTTGAAGGTTATTTCAGTGTAGCATGGGTGACATTAAGCAAATATGTGAGGAAAACATGGGTGGCAACAGTTGTCAATATAAAGTCAGAGCTAAGCATATTTCTCACTTCCACAACTACTAAAATTACAAAGAAAAAAAACCCCATAATCTTGAAATTTAAAAAATGAGATTAGTATACATTAGACTTCTGCAGTAAAGCTTATTATTTCCTTATTACACGTACCACAGAAAAAAAAAAAGTTCTGGAACACAAAAGTAACTATGTGAGACATGACAAATTTGTCCTAGACGTAAAAGACGGTGGGAAGTTTAATTTCATTTGCAATTAAAAGTAGAATATGGTAGAAAACTGTGAAACTCAATATTAAGAAACCCAATATAATGAACTATTTTCTTAGATCTCAATTTTATTGTCAGTGACAGAGAAGAACCAAGAAATTTGCTTTCACTTCTCATAATGGTAGATCTTCAAAGATGCAATAAGAAATTGCAATATGTAACCATGAAGATGACACCAATCATTGCTGAGGAAAGCAACATTTAGGCAGAAATAAATTTCTATTTAAATGCGAACTGATGTAAATAGGATAAAAATGAATGCATGAATACTTAAGTGATCTATTTCAATGCCATTAAATCACAAAATAACAGAACTCAAGTGAAAATAATCATTGAGAAAAGACAAGTGCAATCAGGTAAAAGCAGGCAATGGGCTTTTTTTTCTTCCAGAATGATCAAAAAAGAGTAAATATAAATTATATCTTATGTTTAAAGACTTAAGATTTTACTGCATAATTCATAGGTATTTTCTTCCACATTTCAATCAATGAAAACAAGTCAAAGTTAAATAAAAAATAGTAATAAAAAAATACCCTCAATATCACACTGGCATGAAAAGTTGCTTACAGGAAAACAAATGTTATTTACCCTAGTTCATGAGATTTAATCTCAATCAGAGAAAAGCCCATATCCCAGAAAGCTGAACTGGGAGACCTACGTGGAAGAGAGAACTTGGAATGCCAAGAGACAACTCAAGGTCTGCTTGAACCTTCTGCAATACCCAAACTCTCCAGCTTAAAGAGCGTGATAGTGACGTGCACACACTTTAATAAACATGGCTAAAAATGTTCAGCTGAACAATTCAGTAAATGAATGATGCCTCTCATATATTAACTAGATCATTTTACAAAGTCCATAAATTTGCATAGGTAATCTCATCAACCCCACAATCAAATATGAAAACTCTTCTGTGTTTTTAAATGAGGGATATGTATAAGTAATGATTCAAATAGGAAGTATTGTGTTCTTTTGGCATAATATTAAATAGCCAACTTGGGTGCAGAGGGAACATTTTTTTGTACTTTGATGCATATATATATATATATATACACACACTGAATTTTTCAACTGTATTCTGAAAGAGTATTTTTGAAGATTAATGGAAATTTCTTAACCCTCAACTTTTTCTGTAAAACTAAACACTGTTTCTGCTCTTTAGAAGTCATTATTAGCAAGTGTCTTCTACATTTGAAAGGCCATATTTCAGGAACAGAATTTTTATAGTAAAATGTACATCCATACTGAGTGGGTGTAAATGACAAATTATTTTCTCCTCTCTCCCTTCAGTAAGGACAAGGCTCATGTAGGGAAACCAAATACTTATATTTGCACCCATGAATTTCATCACTGCAGCCTGTAATTCATTTTCATGATTTGAGCTAATTCTCTACTTTTATCTCATCTGACTACATTAACTAATTTATGCATAGGAAAATTGCTGTCCAAAACAATTTTTATGTGACCTGGAAATTATGAAGGCCATTAAATATTGTTCTCTATTAGACAAACAAATCTCACAATTTACTTATTTCAGAGAAGATTTCATGAAAAGACAGTGTATGCTGTTTGCTCTTTTGTCTGATTTAAGAATTGGTATTTTTGAAACTGGAAATAGAAATGAGGGGTATATCCAAACAAATGAATCAGCAAAGCATCATCTCCACAAGCTCAATTTTTAATACCTTAGATATGTAAGACCAAATGTTCTAAGCTTCCTGCAACCCACTATCAGCCTACATTTTGAATGCTGATGTACATTAAAAAAAAAGAGAAGAAAAATGAACAACATCTGGCAACCTTAACCTTATTTATAAAATTGCATTAATACTCCACTCTGCTTAATTATTCCATAGCTGTATTAAAAATACAAAGCCACAAGGAGAAAAATGCAATTTGTAGAAGGAAGCCCTTCTGTTTGTGGCTGTGCTATTTTTCAATTTAGAAAAATATTTATTCATTATGATATGCTAGCTTGCAATGCAGTGTGAAGTAATATTCTGAAATATCTTTGCCTGAAGGACATCACAGTATCTAAAACACTTCTACTTTTAGGTAAAGATCTGGTTATGAAGGTTTAGGAACATTGATCTCATAGACTGCCCAGCAGGAACATGCTAAAATCTGTTATTGCCAAGAGTGAAACATCACTAGAATGTAAAAACCCCCACAGATTTTTACACATGTAGGATAAGGGTTGGGTTTGGACTCCTAACTGAATCTGCAGAAATTAATTTTTGTCTACTAATGAGCAAGCTATAATTAATGATCCTTCTAAAGTCATCCACACGTATAGATTTGGGAACTTTCTCTTTCCTATCTGGATAAGTCTTCTGTCATCTACAAGTTTTTCAAGGATAATTACATGTACCTTTGATGTGGAGAACTATTTATACAGTGCCATGTGAATGAAGTTCATAGGAACTTTAATTATAGACCATGATATTGTTAGAACTACATCATTATTTTCTAAAAATTGCAATAGTCCTGTAACATTTCTAGATGTCCTTCACAAAGCTTGCTTGGTATCAGAAACCACACTGCTGCCTCCTCATAATATCTTAGTGGGAGCTGTGTGCCTCAAGGCTCAGAGGACTTTCCTGCAGGAAACTCTGTGGTGACACCTCTATCAGAAAAGACAGCACAGGTTTGTTGGCAGTATCCCAACTACTCTCCTAGGATGTTGAAAGAGGACAGGATAAATTCTTTTGACACCCATCCCTCCAGCTTTTAGAAATGGCATGCAGAGCAAAGTTATTTGGTGGGTAACAAGATGCTAATGGTTGTGGATGGGTATGCACAAGGTAGCAGGAGTTGGAAGTGTTTTAACAGGAGATGGGGACAAGGCCAAAGGACAATGAAAGCTTCTTCACTCTCTGCATTTATCTGGCACAGCAGACTAACCCTGAGAGCCTCAAACACACTGTTAAGCAGCTACTTCTGTAAATCTATGGCAGATGCAACCCCATTCTACATTTTTTTCACTAGAAAAGTTCACTTGCTCTAGTCCAGTTTAAAGTTTTGGCTTTTATGTACCACAAAGCTGCATTAAATCCTGCTCTATAGGTAATATATTGTTTTAATCAGTACCTGGTATTCTCCTCTGATCTGCATTGATGTACCATACTAGGTTTCATTACCACATTGCAGAAGCTTCTAAGTTCACAAAATTGTCTATAGCTTTTCTACTATTCACTTTTCTTCTGAGCTGTAACTCCAGGCACTGCTCAAGGCTATGCCTATTTCATGAAGTAGATGTGACTGAGACAAGATAATGCCAACCCTTAAAGGGACTTTTCCCTGCAAGCAGATTTTAACACACTGTTGACTTTTATTCTGTTTTCCTCTAGCTCTAGTATTGTAACTGTGTCAATATGCAAATATGTATTACATAAGGTTGCCTCTTGGGCTGGAAAAGCAGGATATCTGCATTAAATGTTCATTAAGAAGAATCCAGTACAGTATTTTAACATACATAAAAGGAAACCAGCCTCAAATACAAAAGTTAAGGAACTACAACTTTTTGCTGAGAGCCCCATGTGGACTGCACCTCTTTCGTGCTTTTGAAATAAATATCCTTCTTTAGAAAAAACGAAGAGAAAAACACATGAATAATACAATAATGTATAATAAACCACACAGCAATGGAGTATGTTAAAATTAGTACTTCATAATCATTATACTTTCCTGATAGAACTGCACTGAATCACTCTTGAATGAGTTATGAGTCAAATTCACCTCCATGCTATGAAAAAAAAATCCCAAAACACCAATGCAACTATTTTCAGATAAACCTACAGTATTCTATACCTGTGTCACAGAATCACAAGGTTGGAAGAGACCTCCAAGATCATCAAGTCCAACCCAGCCCTAAACATCTCGATTAAACCATGGCACCAACTGCCACATCCAGTCTTTTTTTAAACACATCCAGGGATGGTGACTCCACCACCTCCCTGGGCAGACCATTCCACTACTTTATCACCATTTCTGTAAAAAACTTTTTGCAAACAACAGATCTAACATAGTCCCTCACCTGGCGGGCTCACTTACCAGCTGCAACAAAAATTTGTCCTCAATACACTCTAAAAACTTCCTCGACTGCCTCTCTTCTGCTGTACTAAGTTCCCAGCAGATGTTTGGTAGGTTGAAGTCACCTACAAGAACAAGGGCTGATGATCCTGAAACATTCTCCAGCTGCTTATAGAGTAAGTTGTCCACCTCTTCTTCCTGGTTGGGTGGACAATAACAGACTCCCAGCAGGATGTCAGCCCTGCTGGTCTTCCCCTTAGTTCTTACCCACAGGCATTCAACATCTTCATTAGTTTCAATACCTATGGCATCAAAAGCCTCCCTAATACAAAGGGCCACCCCTCCAGCTCTCCTCCCTTTCCTGTCTCTGCTGAAGAGCCTGTAGCCATGCAGTGCAGTCTCCAGCCATGTGAGTCATCCCACCAAGTTTCTGTGATGGTGATACATCACAGCTCTGCTGTTGGACCATGGCCTACAGCTCCTCTTGTTACCCATGCTGTGTGCATTGGTGTACATGCACCTCAGCTGGGCTGCTGATTTCACCTCTAACTCAGGCCTACCACCCTTGGTCCTGCTTCCAGACAGCCCAGCTGCATCCCCTTCCCCCTTCAAACCTAGTTTAAAGCCCTCTCAACGAGTTCTGCCAGTTCATGAGCTAAAATCCTTCTGCCCCTAACAGAGAGATGGAGCCTGTCCAGTTCCAGCAGGCCAGGTGCTGAAAACCTTGCCCCATGATCAAAGAACACAAAATTCTGTAGATGACAACAACCCTTGTGCCCCTTGTTGATAATTTGGGCTCTCCTATTCCATCATTTTTCTCTGCCACCAAAAGGACTGAGAAGAACCCTGCCTGTGCTGCTGCCCTATCAACCACTCCACTCAGTGCCCTACAATCCCTACCTGTCTGTTTCTTATTTAAACTGCCTTTTCCTTTACACAGTGACATTCTTCCTAGCTTATCCTTACAACCCAAGGCTTATGTGCATCACACATGCCATTATCTACATTTATATTCCTAACTTTGCCTTTGCTTTGGAAGTGTTATCCTGTATGTGTCTGTGGGCTTTATGAATCAGAAAAGTTGTTACTTGTAGGGAACACATTGCTTCAGTGCAGAAGCAAGAAACTGAAAGTACAGAGAGCTCTGCTTCTATAAATATGAAAATTGCATTCCTCCTCTGCTCTGCAGAATCCTTGGTGTCCAGGAAGCTGGAATGGCTCAGGAACACATCCATGAGGAAGGTATCTGACAGCCACCTTGTAAACACGGTTATCGAACTATTGCGGTGCTCCCAACTTTGCATCATTAAATTACTGCTGAACTCTGTTTATGTCACAAGTACATGCATGCTGTAGTATTTATAATGAAATATTTTATTACTATTATTGCATAAAGCAATTATTTGTTCAAAGCTTAAAATGAAAGGCCTCTTGTGTGGCAAAGAATAAATGCAGAACAAAACATCTTTGGACGGCATTGAGTTGAGGATAGTGATCTCTCTCATATGAGTTTCATCATGTCATTGTGTCACAAGTTAGAAGTGGGAATACTGAAAAACTGACTGTCCCAAGAGGCTTTTACAAACAGCCACTCTGACTTGGAACACCTCACGGAGCTCTTAGACAAATTGAAGGTATGCAAACCTGATGTTTTCCTGGGCACAGGATCTGTAATAACATCCAATTTGTGTGTATAGTGGTGGAGCTAAAAAAAAACTTTCATTACCTTTCCTGTACCAAGCACAGATGCAGAAAGACAGAGTCTGATTCTTGCTTTTAAAGTATCAAGAGTTATTGAAACAAAGAAGTGTTGCCAAGTCAATGGGGAAAGCATAGGACCCTTTTTCTTCAAGAAAAGTAAAGTAAAGGACTGCATGAGTCCCAGCCCAAGCACCAGAAGGATGTTTCTTTCTTGGCACCTTCCTGCCTTCCTAGTTCTAGTAACTCCCAGAGCAGAGTGGTGCCTTGCACATCCTTAAGTTCCCCAGGTCTGTTACTGACAATAAACTTAGTCTTGTTGTACTATCACAGCCCAGTGGCTGCACAATGAGAGCGCAGGGAAAAAAATAGCAATAGTGATTAGCATAACAGCAATTAAATCTTCTCTGATGGGAGACAGGGCAGTAATGGAAAGTAATGGAAAGTGGAGATTCAAGCCTGTGTCACAGTTCTTTATTCAGTGGGCCTTTTGTCAGACAGTTAGAGCAATTCAGTTTTTAGACCCGAAACTCCCTTTAAGGTATCTTAAGTAATGTTTTAGTCTCTTAAAGGTGTTGATTCCTACACATTGCAGAGATTTAACAGCAGTGCTGCTGTAGGATGAATTAAAATACCTGATTTTATAGATGCAGGTTATAATTGGTGCTAGGTGCACACACAGGAATTGAGGCATTTCTTTAATCAACAGCTCGCAGCCAGTTTTCAGCAGATAATTAAAGTCACTTGCTGACTGAGAGCTGAGTTAGGGTAACCAAATGCTCTAGGTGAGAAGTGGGTTGGGAGGAAATCCACCGTGCACAAACAAATAGCAATCACACAGCACATATCATGCCCTGGAGGCTTTCTTTCCAGTGTAAAAGCAACTTTACAAAAGCAAACATGTTTTCAAAATAAATCAGATTTGTTAAAGCTGAATATATTTAATAAAACTACTTCAGAACATATAGCAATTTCTATTCCTTTGGATGGCTTGGTGAGATGGATTTCTAAAGCATTCTTTTTTCTACTCAGGATTACAAGTAATTGCTTTTATTTCATCTACCTTAAGTTGTAGCATTTAACTTGGAGAACCAGTAATATATAGATTTATTTCACAATTTCCCAAATCACAAGGTTTTATTTTGCTTTCAGTAAAATCAATTGAAAGCAATACTGTGCATACACCTTCATATTACGATGAAATTTTTTATTTTCTAAACTGAATTAAAATTCATATGTGAGAATTATAGTAATGGTGCTCCATATTTCTGTTATTTAAAGGGCAGCCTTGAGGCAAAGATAAATTTTTTTGAAACAGTCTTTGCTTCGAGGTTTTAAAAATTATTTTCTCTCTCATTATTTATGTAATTGTCAAAGCTCAAAGCTTTAATCTTGATGCTTTATTTGTTCTGCACTGTAGCTACATGTGGATTTACTAACAGTAGGGTTCATTAATGCCGGGTTTCTGATATGTATTCCTTTCCTTTCATCACTAATAGGATAGGATTTTAACTCATAAGTATAATGCTGATGGATATAATGAACGGCTTAATCAGTGGCTTCATTTTTCATCAGTGAGGTAGTCCAGTGACTTGATGTTAATGATAATGAAGTTGCCAGTGAACCTAGAGAAAAACATTAACTGCAGTCATTAAAGATAGTAGAACTGAATTTGGATTTTAATTCACAATGTTAGTGAATGTAACAACTTGCCAGATTTAGAAAATGCTCTTATTAGACAATATATCCCTTCCAGAATTGTAAATGAAGGGTATGTTTCCAGGGATGATTTGCATGTGTATCAAAGCAAATGCCAACTTTCTCCTAAGTAAGTAAAAAAAAACAAAAAAAAACCAGAAGAATATAACAGAAAATGGTGATGATTCAGTTCATGACTTTAGTTAATTTTTAAAATTTCTGCGGCTGGGAACACTTAAAAAAATTAGTCATCTGTATTTCAGGAGGTGTTCAAATATCTTTAGGTAACTAAATGTCCTCATTGCTACTTTGGGCATGCAAAAGGTAAATAGTGCAATTTAAGAACATCTTAAATTAATTCAACTTGAAAAATATGATAGAACTTGAGTTTTCTTGCTTCTGCCTACGTGGCTGGGAAGGTGCTCTTGGCTACCCTCCCAGATGGGACATTCCCAGTTTCACTCCCTGTTTATCCTCCCTGTTCTCTGACCAAGGGAATGACCTCAGGGTGGCTCACTTGCCATGTGCTGTGGCCACCACCTTGTGTCCCTGTGGCCACTGACAGGGCTCACAGCAAGCTCTGCAGCTTCACAGAGGGGAGGTGAAGGATGCAAATAAATGGGATTTGGACTGCGTGCAGAAATATGAAAATCAGCATTTCAGTGCTCCCACAGTGCTGCTTGGGTTGGATTAGGATTTTGAGATGAGTCAGAGACTTCTGCAGCAGCACTGGCAGCTGAGAAAGCAGCTCCTCCTCAGTCTGAGGGAAACAAGGATCTAAATACAAATGGAAGGTAGCAAATACAACATAAATTATGACCAAAATGTTTGTTACTGCATTTTCACTTTACACTTCAGAACAGGTGCTAGCCACAGTTTTCTGGCAAAATTTTATCTTTGCTAATTAAATTCTGCCCTGCTAAATTCCCCCTGTAATTTTAATTGGTTTTTTTATTTCTCAATGCATGCCATAAATTGTTGTGTGAGGCTATTCTGTGCTATTAAATGGCTGCATTTAATTGGTAGCTGTCATACTCCTTGATGCCTAATACATATAATGATAATTTGGAAAATGATTTAAAATTTATTAATTTTAGTAGCTAAAATCCATGAAATCTTCATCTGCCAAAACTCCTTCTTGGTTTCCCATGGTCTTCTCAAGTGATTTTATTTGGCTAAAACTGTGTTAGAGAATTTTCTCTAGGGAATATACAGGTAGAATTGTAAACTGTTTCTTTCTTTCTTTAAAAAAATATATATATATATACCCACCTTTGTCCACGCTGGGAACTAATTTAAAAAGAAAGTATTGCAGTACAAAGACTGCAAAAGAAACTAAGCTGATATCACTGAGAAATCAGAAGTCCCCCACCCTCAGACCTCCTCCTCCTGTCCTAATGATGTACTTAAAAAAAAATAAAAAAATCAGTAATTCAGTTCATAGAAAAGAACAATAATAATTGCAATTGGTTTTTTTCTGTCTAGGAATAACCACTGCTAAACTGGATTAGCTGTTACTGAAGATTGGAGATGTCCCACCTTATTGGCATTTAGACAGCTCTGATCAATATGCAAGGCTGAAGTCACCATGTTATTTTTTCTCAATATTGTTTCTTCTCCATCCTAATAACAAATTGCCTTAATAGGAAAAGGCTCATAATTGAAATGGGGCAAGGCAGCTGTAAGAAAATTGAAAAATGTGCAGGGAATATGCTTAAATACATGACTTTGCCTCTATTACATACTATCCAAAACCATCAGATTTCATCAATAAAAGCTGGGTTGATTCATGGTTTAACAGTGCTCTATCACTTTATCAGTACTCTATTACTTTAGGCTTTACCTTGGAGACTTAATATATGTGGCTTTCACACAGTGAAGGCAGCTATATCAAATTCAGCCTCTTTCCAAAATCAGATTTTAGTGTCAATGATCTCAAGCAAATATGCTCCACCTATCCCACATAGATTTTAGATTTTACTCTGTAAAAAAGTAGGTAATAGCATAATCTCATCATTTAGATTTGTAACCCCGTGTCAAACAGAAAGCCTCACACACCATCACATTTCCTCTAAATCTTTAGCCCTCAACTGTTCTGACCTCTCACCTGTGCTGTCAGGATTTACACTACAGGAGAAGGAAAAAACCCAAACAAAACCCCCCAAAAAACCCCAACAAACCACTTTCAAACACATCCTACAGATGAAAACTGGCTACTTGCAAAGATGAGAAAGTAACTGCAGCATTCAAACCAGCATGACCTTGTTGAGCAAGTTTTGCTAAAAACTCTGACCTGAGGGCTTCTCATTGAAATATTCCAGATCTTCATGTCTCCTTGAGCTCTGCTGCTATTAATAACATGGGCAGCAGGGCTTATTCTCATCTCTGGTTTGGGTTTTTTTGTGGCTTTTTTAGTTCTTCAAAGGAACGTCTGTTTCCTGTGACAAACATTTATTCTCGTACTTGATACTCTACAGTTTTATAAGACAAGACAAAAAATTCTCTGTCCTTGTTGGGGATTGATTGAGACACAAAAGCAGGAATTTTTTTGCTCATTGCAATCCCATTCTTTTGTGCAAATGCCCTCAATATTCAAAGTGTTTAGTTTCAGTCAGTCAACTTCCTATACAGTAAAAAAATAAAACGCACTAACTGAATGTTTCAGATAAAAGAGGGCTGGCTTGAGTGTTTCTGAAAATTACACTCTCTTGACTAGGTAAATTCCAAGTACTTCTCTGTTTTGTAAAAGAAGAGAAAAAAAAAGTCCAAAGTCAAAGAAATAGAGAAAGGGGACTAAATCAGGAATTCATGCATATGTTACATAAATGCAATCAGGTGGAGTGCATTTAATCCCCTGGATTTCAATATACCTGCTCTATTTTTCAAATCTTGTTGGTATCAAAAATCTCTTGATTACCTGAAATAATTTGCTTTTCTTAAAAATATATATACATAAATAATACTGGATTCCTTTTTAAAATGTTATATGTGAATACTGATAGGATAAAAAAATGTATTTTAAGTAAATGTGTTGCAAAAATATAATATAATCTGTTAATTGTGTTGAAGCAGGCCAGACGGCGTATAGCTTGTAATCTTCAGGGAGAGACAAATCAGATTACTGTGCTCCCATACACTGCCTAATGCTATCAATTTCTGCTTGCAATCTGTAAGAAAGGCAAAAAATAATAATTGGAAAATTAATGTGTAAAAGTCTATAGTATTATCTTATTATGCAGTTTGCACTAATGGGGCCAATCTGTGCATGGTCTGCTTTCTCTTGGGGGGTCATTAGGTGCCTGAAACATAAAACTTGTGGAAGAGGAAAAGCTTTACAAAACCAGCTTTAAATAAAGAGGTAATTACATGCAAAGGGCATAATGTTGATAGCAATTATTGCTGCTAACCTGGAAATACAATTGACTTAAGCAGTTCTCCCACAGTAGTACTGTTTCCTATGAGAAGCTGTATGATATTTCACTTCTCTTACTATGCTCCTAACAACTCAATCATTCTAGATTACAACAGCTTCAACTCATGAAGTGGGTTTGCCAGAGAAACATTAATACAGTATAAAAAGAAACTATAGCACAGATAAATGTCACCACAGGTCACAGAAGTGACCAACTTAGTAGCAAATGTAGAATCAGAAATCTGTTCCCCAGTCTGGTGCTTTTCCACACCAGCTGCTCACCCTTACTGGGACACAACTCTCAGAAATGAGCTTTCTTTAGGAGATACAAATTTTTGTCAACCTAATAACAACAATCAGTGGCCTGACCTATAAAAAGAAATGCACATTGTCCTACACCTTAGAGCAGCATCCCTTAAATGAGAATTTTCATCAGGTGGAGTCTCCAGGGCCTGGTGCCAGTGTGCACCACTTGGAAACAGGTTACACACCTGAGATATTTAACATTTCCTGCTCCTTTTCTTTGTAGCAATTGTAGTCACATGTCCATTAGCATTTAGTCACCAGTTTTCTCTACAGAGCACAAATATAACTAAAGAAATACCATTCATACGAGTATGGCATGCTGTCACCAGGCTGGCTGTTGATCCCTGAACCACACAGGAGTGAACTGCAAAGGCTCTGCTCAACACACAGGAAGCAGTGCTGAGTGATGGGCTGTGCTTAGATACCCTGGAAACTGGAAAAAAAAATCAAGGGAAAAGTGCACACAATGTCAGGGACACTAAGCCTTGCTTCCGAAGTTATGGTATTAGCTCCTCTAGCCCAGATGACTGATCATTCCAAAGATTACTTTGGAATTAAGACATTTTCTCTGAGAGAATCTAGAGATATAAATACTTATAACACATAAGAGGTTTCTTTTCCTGCGATGAAAGAAGATGACTGAAGACACACAGTCCTTCAAATCATGATTATACCTAACCTGAAACCATTCTCATTTTGAATGAACTACCATGATTAAAGCCTCTTAGGATTCAAATATATTTATACAAAGACAGGTACTCATGGGCAAGCACTAAGACACATGATCAATTGTCCAGATTATAGAGTTGCTGCCTGAATCTAAAATGTACATTCCATAGACACAGAGAATATGAGGATTTGAGGAAATTTCCAGTTTCACCAGCAGAATAAACAAGACAGGATATATATAAAATGTTGATAGTGCAAAAGGACAAAATTAACATAAAAATTCTGAGGATTTTAATAGTGCCATTCAGGCTAGAGAGAGATTTAGCATCCCTAAATTCACAATCCGAATCTTGAGACTCAGACTAGACACCTGGACTCAATAATGCAGGAACTGGAAAGAATTAACCTCCAGAAGGGTACATCCTCTTGTGATCCAGGTTTGATGACCTGATTTTGCGGGGATGTAGTTTTCTACTGGCAATACAGGTAGACCCCAAAATTTATTTAGCTAGATCATTATCCTTAGGTGATCTAAACACTAATGCATCAAAAGAATGCTACTCTAAGGCTGTTTTTTTATTTCTCTCAGCATTTAGGAGAGCTCAGCAGAATCAAAAAACACAAGGACATTCTCCTGAACCAAAGGATGAAATTACTTTTAATATTGGTCTCACGGGGAAAAAATGAAAAAAAAATTATACAGACACAGCTAAGCCACAATCATGAAATAATATGTTCAATTTGCCTGTGGACTGTGCCATTTTTCTATCTGCTATAAGCTGTGAACCTTAATAGTCTCAAGAATTGTAAAGCATCACAGATGCATGAAGTGTGCTGCTGGCACATACCTGAACAACATTAAAAGGACTTATATCCTCCAACATCTTTCTTCTCTAAACTGTATGAAGAATAAAACATGGGAGCTCTTAAGCCCAACAGTAGCTCCTTCTAGTTGAAATCTCTTTAATTCACTGTGCTGTATGCTTGCATTGACACAGTGCACAGCAAGTTAATCACACAGCATTTTACCCACACAATTTTCCCTACCACACATAACAAATCAACAGAGACTTACTGTTCTCTCAGATACAGAAAATATTTCAACAGCTAAAAGTAATTGTGTACATGGGTATCTTTTGTGGCAACCCTGTGCTTTCCTGTTACAGAATCTACAAAACTGGGCATTGATTTCTCTCACACAATCATGAGTCTTAAAAAAAAGAGAAAGAGAGAGAGCAAAGAGAGAATACATGAAAGAGGTATAATATTCAGTTGCATGCATCTTTCAGGGTACCAAAAAATCACTCAGAACAAATGTGATCTGAATATATATGTAGTAGTAACTTTCATCCTTATTTAAAAGGACTACTCTTCCACAGCAATGTATTAGACAGGATTTCCTCAGTCCTCCTGTAATCTATCTAAACTAATTATTAAATGAAAACCCTAGCTTGTAACAAGTGTCTGGAATCTATTTAGACAGCTCTACAAGTAGCCAGAATCCAGGGTGCCTGATCATTTGTGGAGAGCTGAGCCCTTCCAAGCCCTCACTGTAACAGCACGAGGAGAGATGGCAACTTCCCCTCCTGGGCACTGACCTTTCCCTGGTGCTGGAGCATCAGGGAAGTGACAGGGCTGTCGTGCCTCCCCAGGGAGCCCTGAGCTGGCAGGGACAGGGACACGCCATCCCTCCACAGTGCTTTGCACCTGGTCCCCCCTGAGCCCTGCCAGGACATGCCTCCTCACCTCAGGCACAAAGAGCAGCAGCTGCACAGGGCCTGTCACAGTGCTCAGCACAAGTTTACCTCTGGAGGGAAAAAACGGCAGAGAGACTTCTGCTCTCTGTCACAGTATTTGATTAATGAGTGTAAGTATTGCCACTGACATAAAAATATGAGAAAACATTTAAACTGTATCACGTGGGATTTTGACAAAATCAGATGGTTCATTAGTGATACATTACAGCCCATCACATTAAAAATAATGTCCATCAAATAATATTTGAATTAGAAACCCTTCCATAAGACAAAAAAATATATTTACCAATATGAATTCTGGAACCTTACTGCAATTCAAAATTTCTTTTTTCATTTCTATAAAACCAAGCAGCACAGTAATAAAACCCACAGTTTACAAATTGCAGCATGTTGAAATAATTCAGGACTTTTCTTCAGCATTATAGACAGAGGTTTTTCAATTCCAATTCCACTGGAAAAGACCTTCACTTGATTATTCCCATTCCATATTTCATGGAATATTCCCATTATTTCCGTCAGAACTTTCTCTGAACAAAGTTTGTCTTTCACTTGTATTTCTATCTGGTCTTTTTCGTGGGTACACACAGTAATGCCCAGAGCAGAAGTCAGCAGCAATACAGATTTCCAATAGAGCAGGCTGCCAGTCTTCACCATGCTTCAAACTAGATGCATCATTTCTCTTTTTCATAAATTTATAGAGAAAAAAAATCATTTGGTTATGACACTAAGATTTTTCTGAATCAAATTTGTTCTTTGTATTGTTCTACAAAGATGGCAACTTTCATTATCCTAATAAATTAACAAGAAAAGACATCTCTGTTGCAATCATGTTACATAAACATCTCATCGATAGAGATATATCATTAGATTATATTTTAAGCTCCCATATGTCACTAGAATTCATGCTGAAACCACCTTACAATGCAATCTTTATGACAGATTTCTGTGGATTAACCAGCTTCCAGTTTTCTCTGACATTTTGTTAAAACTTTAATACTCTAAGCACTGTCGTTTGACATGCTTTCTGCCACTACTTTTGCCAAGCACAAGCATATGCTACAACACAGCAAAGGCTGCTCTTTGACTTATGTCTTTGGAAAGAAAAATATCTTGCACTGACACTGCATACTGTTTTAAAAGTACTTAGCTGAATAATACTTTATTTTTTACATGTGGGACTTTGCTTCCACATGTTTTGTTAATTTCATTACAATGTTTGAACAGAACATGTTAATAATATGAAGCTCACTGACTCTTTAAGTGTGCCATCACTGCCTTTCCCTATCATAGCAGAAACCTGCTAAGGTTAATCACAGGAAAGAACTTGTTTAACTAAGGAGTAGGACAGAACACAACACACATAAAATCATGAAGACTGAAGACAGAAAATGGACAGGCTCTTTCCCCTTTATGGCACAGAGCACAGATCACACATTTCACAACCATGCTGCCAGGGGAGTTCCCTGGTATATCCATATTTGAATAAAATGTATTGTTCTCTCTTCTTGCTAAAAGCTGATTTTTTTTTTCTTGAAAAATCTTAGGTTAATAAAGATGACTTCCAGATTTGAAACTACAGAGAAGTTGCAGGGCACGAAGTATCTAAAACTAGATTTGCTTCACTCCTACATGCTCCTTTGAAAATTCCTGGAAATATTGCTGCAATACGTGATCTTCAAATGATGCAGCATGTCATTCCCTCCCTTGCTGAGTCAGCTCTGTAAAGAAAAGTGGAACCACATCATCACCATTTCTTCTTCACACTGGTCTCCTTTTAGGTATCAGGACTAGCTAGAACTAATACCTGATACCCCAAAGAATGATTCCTATTAAGCAGCAATACCTGAGGAAACTTAAAAAAGAAGGTGAACATCCCTCTCTTAATTTCCAGGACATTGGAAGCAAAGCAAAGTTGACAGAAATAAATTAGTTCTTAAACAGCAACCCAGAATAGTGCAAAGTTCATGAACACCTAAAAGCCATATATATGACTATATATGACTTTTATATGAATACTGACAAACTGAAATTGCTCAAAAGCCAGCAATGCCACTGTAAGTTCCTGAGGACATTTTAATTAATATTGCACATTCTTATGGGCTTTTTATTTCACTGTTACAAGCAACAAAAACAAAGAAAACACACACAGCACTGATGCAGGGTAGTAATTTCCCTCTCAGAAACAAACGAAAAAAGCGCAACCACCAAAACCTCTAGTATTCATTCTCTTTTAAACCATTTTCATAGCACATACACACACAAGGTAAGAGAGAGGATAACCACTTCCCATAGCTCAGAGGAAAATGTGAGATAAATTTACAAAGTCACACCCTTTTATAAAGCTCAGTCTGTCCTCTGCCTGCAAATATTGAAAGACAAACATATCTATGCATACTCAAATAGTACTCAATATGTACAGACTTGTTATTTGCTGATGCTTGTATCCACCTGAGGAGGGAGTGTACACCATCAAAAGGAGAAAGTGTAGACAACCTTCTACTAGAAAATAAATCAAAACAACCTTTATGATCTTGATTATACTCAGAGACACCCATTCTAGCTCTGCTTCAGACTGGTAGGAGGAAAATGCAAATGTAGTTTTTGAGTAAGACGTTGAGTTCTTCATCTGTTTTTCAAGCCTTGCTTTTGGGTTTTAATCAACTGTTTATAATGATAATTTCATGCTGGTGTATCCATCATTCATGCAAAATCTATTTATCAGCAAGGTTAGGGGCAACTGTACCTCCACAGTTCCTGTCAAATGGTTTTCTGCTTGTCTTGAGAGCCCTCCTGGTGTGGACACAATGGATCAAAGTCCACCCCGGTATCTCACTGTGGTTATCTTTGTACTTCCCATTCCCACCACCTCCACTTTGAACTTTCACTGCTGCAATTTCAGATCTTCACTTCTTGTCCTGACCAACCTGACAGAGATCAGATTATCTTCTTCCACTGTAGTATATTTTGTATATTACAGGACTCACACACCTCTTCCTTTAATTCCACTTTACCAGAACAGCTCTTAAGTCATGTTTTCTAGCACTTGGGTTAACTTTCTTGCTATGCCTTGGATATTCTGTAACTGATACAAATCTTCCTTGAGGAGCAGCCCTTAGAAGGACACAGCCTGACCACCACATATTGCCACTACAGGACTGAACAGAAAAATTCAGTTATTTTACAAATAGCACTTCCATTTATAGACCCTCATGTCAGCCTCACTATTGCTGCCAAGGAATCAGGGTCACATCACAATCCATGATTTCTCCCCAAGGTTGGGCTTTTTATTCTGTTTTGATTCCCACAACCCAGCCCTGGGCTGCCATTTACACCTAGTTATTTCCCAGTTCTGAGATGTCAGTATTAGATGTAAAATTGGGAATTTGATTTTTTTTTTCAGGCCACCTCTCTAGTGAGAACCATGAAAACCTAACTCTATCCTTTCAAGCTGCACAAAATGTTTTGAAAGTTCCATAATCTTCAGATCATTGAATGAAAACAGTGGAGAGGGACTTGATAAAAAATTGCTTCCTTCCTGCAAACTCAATAATCATGTTAAAGTTATTTTCCAAAATGTGGTTTTCTCTAATCCGTGTTTCCCCACCTTGTTTATAAGAATGTCATTCAATACAACATCAGGAATCTTATTAATGTCAAAATATAGGACATCTACTGCCTCCAGCAAACAACTCTGCTGTTCAGAAATCATCCAGGCACCACCACATGGGATCCACTCATGAACAGGAGCGTTAGGTTCAAAATGGAAAAGCAGTCACAGAAATAGGAGATATTTGTATTGGCAGAGGGGAGATATAGACAGCTGACCATTTTTGCAGACTAGAGGTTTAAAATTACTAGTTGGGCAAATAATTCTGTTGCTCATTTTAAATCATCAACATTTCCAGCTCTCACTGTGACTGCCCAGAGGTGATTTTTCTCTGGAGACTCTGCCTCTACCAGTGCCATTGCACTGGCAGCAGTCTCAAGGGCTCCTCAGCTGGCACAGAGGGTGCAAGGTCTCCCTGTGCTGCCAGCTTTGCAAACACTCTGGTGAATGTTTTATAAAAGAAGGTTTAGAAAGCAGAGCAATCCCTTATTGATGATTCAAACACAAGAACTCAGAGAACAAATATGAGGTTCAGCATGGAACAGTCAGTAGTGAGATGGATTTATGGGGGCACTCCCCATAATGTGGCAGGGCAGACACACTAACTGCACTGACTCCTGATATTTGTGCCACAGCCCAGGGCAGACCATAAAAGGCAGTGAGGAAAAATCTAGAAATAGCATTTCTGAGAGAAGCATGTTACTACTCCACTGAACAGGGCACAGACACACATGCATTTCCTCCTACAAAGGCAAGTGGTGACAGAAAACATAGACAAAGGCAACGACAATCAAAAATCCGAACAGCTCAGAATTTCTTTCACAGCCATAAAGGTTACTTGCCATTTTTCTGTGGGCTGACATACTTTTAGGAAAATACTCAAGAAAAAAATTCTGGTTGGGTCATATGTATGGACATACTTCACAGGGCATTTAATATGTCAGGAGTTATGACACAAATCACAAGCAATTCAAGTAATCAGTAATAACATGGGAACATGAAAGGAGTCAACTTGGTTTATAATAGATGCATAACAACTGCAAAGCTGGTGCTGGGCTCCCATCCTGACATTGTGAGGTTACCAAATTGTTGGGCTGAATGCAGACTTTGTGGAGCTTTGGAAAAAATCTGATAATTTAGGGATGGGTGGAATTTTACAGATATGTGCAAGACTTTTCTTTGCTCAAGAGGCCTGTGATAACCTTACCCTTCTTTTATATATGAGAAAAAAAGTAGTCATCTGTGTTCCCCCTCTTTCATGAACTGAACATTAATAAGCAAGAATGGATATTCTTAGAAATTTATATATTTCACTCTAACAACCTGAAAACTCAAATCATCAGCATCAAGCACACAGCAAGTGAACTGGCTGGGTTCTTTTTAGGAAGATTAGAGCCCTTCATGTTCAGAAAAGGCACTAACTCCAATAGATCACCTTTTCTCTGTTAAAATACTCTGGAAGTTACAGAACTTTTTCATTCTTTACTATCATCAATTTTTACAGAAGTCATACAGAGCACGCAGACAGGTAAAAAATAGATATGGAATGAATAACCCTGTTATTGAAATATTCAACCATAAGCAATACTTATGGAAGCACAAGCATGTGCATTCCATAGGCCAGCATGTCCACTCTTACAAAGCAAATTTCTGAGATATCTATCTGATCATACACTTCCCAAGGCCTTTGGCACTAGTTTGAACAACTTAAAATGCAAAAATATGTAATTTAGCTGCAGACACACAGTAAATAACACCCAATAATTTCCTCATCAAAAACTGTTAGAACTAAAAAGAACTCCTATTTAAATGTGTTTAACTAAATTGCAACATTTATTCTAAAAATTTTAAGACCAATTTTAAAAATTAGTGTTTATTTTTGCATTTCATCCCTCAATTGTAATGCTGTATGGTCAAACATTGCTGTATTGATAAACTGAGAACTATCAGTCAAGAAGGATTTCATGCTGTGTACACTGAGGCACTGATGCCAAATTTAGGCAACAGTCACAGGACACAGGATCCCCTTGAGACAACACAAAGCACCAAACCCTGCCTTGTCCAGAAGGCAATTGGAGCAGACTGACCTCACACCTTTGATATCTATGAGTAGCCATCAAGAAAAGACTGAGCAAATTTTTGTCTGAACAGCAAAAATCTTATTTAGCCACCCTGTCACACAGATGACAGCAGAATGCTTCCATGGGAAAAACTCCATACACTGATGATATGTTCCCAAAAATTTGGAATACAAACCCATTTATTAAAGACTCTGGGTATCACCACATATCAACAGTATCAGGTACTATGAGACACCAGCAACACTCAGCTCAAAAGAGGTACAACACTCCTCAGACTGCACATTCCAGTTGCAACAACAAGGACTGGAGATGGGAACATCTCTTATCCAAACCACTCTAAAGGGTGAACGCTTTTGGTTAACATTTATTTGATCAGGTTTTAGTGAGAGATGAGGATTCTGAATCTCTTTTAGCTATATTGAGCAGAAAACTACATTGACATCAGCCTTTCCCATCACAAACAAAACCAGAACTTTAAAGTTCCACACGCGCTGTAGGAATTAACACTGACCTACTGATAGATCTGCCTTCTGCAGACAGCTGCAATGCAGTGGACAAAATCTAAGACAACCAAGGGGCTGAAAATAATCCAGGTTAAAGTACACAGAGCTCCACATCAGCTCATCTGCCTTTCTTTGATTCTGTAAGAACAGATGTACACTATCTACTAATTATCTTCCTCTATGCAACAGACTCCGATATTTTGCTCGGATATTTTTATAGCATACTTTGATATTTTTATCATGATTGGAAAAACAATTTAGATAAGGAAAGATCTAACTAAAAGGCTTGCCTAGTCATCATTCTTATAATTATTTAGGGCTTACATTCATCCTTCCTATGGAAGCAGTTTGCAATCTATTCTGAACAACTCACTAGGGATGATAGCGCTTGAGCTGAGAGCCGAGCTGCTTCGAAGGTCAGACACTCATGGAATAACCATTATGCAAAAGCAAATCAGGAAATTTAGATATATATTTGTAATAACAGAATTATAAGCCCTTAATACAAGGTATCAACTCCTTTTTTACAAAAGACTGAGTTAATTTTTGGCTGGTCAAGAGGCCTCATGTGTTGACTTGTGAACATGTGGAACCATGTATTTTCAGTCCCAGCTGGAGTCTCCTTTGTGAGCTGTGTTCTACCTTCTGGCTAAAATACTTGCCACACTCATCCAAATCCCTGAAGGTAAAGATGACTTTAAAAAGCTCCAAAAATGCAAAAATATTAAAAAAAAAGCCCACATAGAACAAACAGCTGCTCCAGGTTGCCTTGTGTTTAGGGAAAACATGCTACATCCAAAACCACAGTGTTTTCCCTGTAAGAGAAAGAAAAATCACAAAATGACATCGTTTCTGTATAACCTGACATCCTACTCACCTCTAGAGCAGCCATATTAACATCTCAGTATTCATTCACAATAACAATTTTGTAGTCCAAGAAGAAACAAACTGAAAGAAGTAGTCAGAGGAGCTTGACTTGGTGGGAGGTACTGGATAATGCTCAAGCAGGAAAGACGTGCGCCAGCCCTTTCAAAAAAACCTCATCTTCCAACAGCAGATTTCATACCCAGAAAAAAAAGTGCAGCTTTAATCAGCCTAGAGAGCTCCCTGTAAATGCAAGTCATTCTAAGATATAAAGTATGGAAACACGTTACAATGCCTGTTCATGTGGCCATTACAACTGTGAAAATCGTCCTTAAATGATAATTACATCACTGCTTTTACAATTTAATGTCGGGCAAAATTACGGACATGCCATATGTAACAGGCATATTGACCTAATTTATCAAATATCTTTTTTAACATTCCTTAAAATCCAAAGCAATTTGGCATCCAGCCATGGAACAAAGTGTCCCTGAGTACAGCTTCAAGGCCAAATAAGAGCTAGCACATATGTAAATATGTGCAAATAGGAACTCACTGTTCAGTTACAAAGACCTATCTTCAAAAGGAAGTGACTGAAAGTCTGTTCATGGATCACTCAGCAGCACAAATTGACAGGATTGGGCACAGTACAAATACTACTTATATTTGCATCATTTTCAAGAATCCCCATCCAAAATAAAGATTTTTTTAAAGCATATTTTTAAGATATAATTTTTGTATGTAGAAATAGAAATATTAGCTGACAGGCATTCAGACCTCACAGTCATCTCTCAGCAGATTTCAAATATTTCCCGTGTTTTGCTGTGTTCATAATTCCATTACACTCACAATGAAACACACAGATACAAAAGTTAAAAAGAGCATTTTATTTTTTAAGGGAAGTTAACATATTTAGCAAGTACCTTGTAGTTTTGTAATGCAAGCAAGTTTCCCCACACCTATACAAATCAATTCTACAGTAGTATCAGCAGTACACAGAGGGTCACTGAAAGGGGAAAGATGGGAAAAGGGGAGGGAAAAAGAGAGAGGGGAAGATCAAAAGGGCAAAAGAGAAAAAAAGAGTCAGCTATGCTGTACATAGCACAGTATAGGGCAAAAAGCTAATTTTGGACATCGTGAGATTTTCTGCAGCTTTTCTGCCATCATAGCAAAATGTAATACCCAATTCTTTAGTACCATTTTCCCAAAAATGAATAAAATAGAGAGAAGTAAAAGATAATTCTTCTTAGGCAGCAAGACAACCACTTTGATAGGACGTTAGGTTGATTTTGCAGGAGAAAACTGTCATGCATTTACCTAAAATGCTGTGGAACTTGCTGGATTTGAAGAAAGTTGTTCTTGAAATCTGAAAGGAAAGCAATAATCTAACTAGTACATATGCACAGTACCACCACTACCTACCTGTGCTACAGCAACAAACAACTTACAGTGCAAAGGCATTACACTTGGAGCATTTCGATGCACATCTGCTCCCCTGTTAGCTGCATGTGGAGAATGAGAAACTCTTTGGCATGGATACCATCATTATGATAATAATTCTAACGGAATAGGAGTCACTAATGTTACTCTTTATATTACTCATTTTTGGTCTGCAAAGAAGATAAGAGGGGTGATGGAGGAGGTAGGACTGACACCAAGGAAGCATCAGCACCTTGTTATCTAGAAGTCCCTCATACCTTTTCTATGCAGCCAACCACGGGCAGCTCCACACAGCTCTGGCTCTTCTCTCTTCCTTCTGCAGTTCCTGGTGGCTCCTTCCTGTCCCTAACACAGCCACCTAACCCTGTGTGACCCTTGCATGACATCTCACCCTGTCTGTCCCTCCCACAACCTCCTGTCCCTTCCTCCTCCCAGCACAGCAGACTCCAACTGACCCCAACCAGCAAACTCACTCTTTATTACATCCAGAGCTGTGAGAGCAAGGCTGTTCCACTCTTTGGTAATTAATACAGCTGCAATATACTGGGGACAAGATTGCCTTCAGCACTACCTCTATCTGTCCGCCCACAGAGAGGGACCATAGGTAAAATGAAAAAAATCTACTCTTGTGCTCTTTGTCCCTTTACAGAATTTTTCCCATGTTGTGTGTCAGGAACAGGTTACAAGCATCCAGACACAAAAAGTCCCCAAAGGAATAAATCATAATTCACAAGCAAAAATGTAACTTACCAGCATTTCAGTAACACTCAGGCTGTCTGTGTAACATTTGAAGATCATTCTTCCAGAAATCAGCTGTTGAAGGGATGATTGTTCCACCAACAAACTGCTGGTTCCTTGGAGTCCCCTGATTTTCACTGATGGGCTCCCACACAGATTCAGGTGCCTGCTGTGCTTTTATGAAACTTGTTCCCATAGCAGCCCACAATAGGTGTGTTTGCCTTGAGTAAAGCTGTGTCTGATATTGGACAAATATTCACTTCAATGTATGCTGACCGTCAATTAACTGTGGCTAAAAAGTGGTGATTTATCAGGAACCTGACCCGTAAATTTATGCAAAATTCACAAAATACTCAAATAATCAACTTTCACCCATCGGTAAAGTGCCTGGATTCAGCAGAGTACTTGATCCCACCCGTGCAATTGCAGACTCCTGCTGTTAACAAGGTGTTATTTCCAACGTTGTATGGTACCATTCATATGATGTCTGAGTGGAAAGGTGTGTCCTTACATACAGAGCCAAATACTGACTCCCACACTGTTTTTTCTCTTATGTTACTCTGTTTTTATGTGAGATTATTGGCTGGACTCAGGTAAATTCTGGCTAAAGTGACACATTAATCTCCAGATGAGACTGGCTTGTATGAGAGGAAATTCACATTGTGGGTTGCTCTGCAGCTGAGGAGTAGAAGTATGACATACCACAAGTTCCAAATCTCTGCACTTCCAATACATTTCTGCAAAACTGACTAATTATAGCTGTGCTCCATACCCAATAAAGACAATGTGTATGTTGTAGAGTCATAAAATATAGAGAATTGCCTTTTAAATGCATATAACAATGAAGATGTTGCTGAGCCAAACAGCATAATGAAAATTCTGAGATCATTATGCAGGGGAAAAAGCCTGCATTTGAGAGGTTTTAAACCATAACAAGCAGTGACAGAGACACTTCAGTCTATATAATGGGAATAGTACCTGTGAAACTGAACAGAGATATGGAACAGATTATACCACACCAGGTCATACATGGAAGAAAAACTGTATCGTTAACTCTTTGTTAAATTACAAGGCTACCTGTAAAACATACTGATTTATTCAGAGCATTCTCATGGTATTGTCATTCTGCTACATGACTTAAAACTTTTTCATAATGCAGGTCAGACATTGTGAAACTTAGGTTTTATTTCAGATCAGTAATGGTAAATACTTATTCCTGATTCTGTAAGGCAGATGTAGGATCCCAGGACAGGGTAAATCAGATAGAAAACTTCAATTAAACTTCTTCACTGTTATGGTCAGGCACTGGAACAGGTTGTCTGGGGAGGTTTTTCAATCTCTGTCTTTGGAGGTTTTCTAGGCCAGGTTGGACAAAGCCCTGAGTAACTTGGTCTGACCATTTTTTTAATAGATTAGACTAAGGACCTCCTGAGGTCCCTTTCATCCTGAATTATTCCTGAAGTATACCTTGAAATATAAGTACATATTAATCTACTTAGTGACTTCTCTTTCTTCATGTAAAAAGCAACACTGAGAAAAACAGACCTTAATTATTGCATAGAAAAAGGGCAAAAATAAACACCAAGTCTTTTATAAATACAACATAAATGATAAGGACTGTAATCTTTATTTCTCTCAACCACTTAGACATCCCTTCCTTTATAAATGTTCACAAAACATGTTCCAGGCTACTTAGAGTAATGACAGTATTATTCGTGTTTCATTTTTGCTCAGAACAAATGCATCTAATGGGGAAGTTTATCCAAGGCTTAGAATATTTCACACATAAAAGACATCTTGCATTTCCATCCAAATAATTTTGGACGGTGTGTCAGAAATACATTAGATAGCCTAAGTGGCATAGGTATCAAGCATTTCTAAAACTAGAAGAGTTTCCCTGGGTAGACCTGCACTCCAATGCAGCATCTTAGTAAATTTGCAGCAGCACTTTCCCACATCAACTACAGTGGTGTCAGATGGGTAGAAGATAGAAGAATTAGCCAGAGGATAACTCCTCTAGCACTGCCAAAACTTGGATAATATAAAGCTGAATTCTTTTAAAATGAACGACTACTGTTATAAGCAATACTAACTTTGACTTCAATATATAAACTTAAGGCATAGGAAAATGGGACTGCATCCAGTAAGAGAAAATAGTTTGTTTTTGCTAAATACAGGTGGGATTTGATCAGCCTGAATAGCAGTACCAAATAACATGAGCAAATGAAAACAAAATTAACTTGTTTCACAAAGCTCTCATTATTAGCAAGGTATGATCAAGGGATGAAAAGATTGTAATTTTTAACTTTGCCAATGCTGCTCCTAATTCAATTTCTTGTCTGTTATTCCACCAAAGTAAAATAATGTTTCCTGGGCTTGTCTGCTTGGAAGGTCAACCCTTCCTCAACCCCAACCTAATGCCAAAATCAAAACTAAAGATGATTTTATTATTCACTCTGGCTTCTACTTGCTGAAACAAAACCAATGAAATTGTTTTCCTGTTCAGTGACCAATGATGCAATATTTTGCAATTGAGCATCTGTAAGAAAAAGTAAAGAAAACTTGGAGTTTGGAAAAGACAAAACTACATTACTCAAACAAAAAAATTACAACCCTGCTGGAGAATACAGATATTTCTTTTCTTTAACAAGAGCCACTGAGGAAGGTTAAGCTCATATTTGAGAGATGAGCCTCCAATTCCTGTTCTAGAAACTTAGGAGAAATGGACAAGTATCAGTGACCCAAATACAGCACACACTCACCAATCTGGTCATTTGGCTTGCTCCTCAAGCAGCAAACTGAATTCTTTTCAGAGAAGGAACCTCATGAGCATTGCCACATCTCGCCTCAGTCTAACTGCTGTCTACTCACCAACAATCTCATTTTGAAAAAGACAGTAGACTGCTTAAGTAGCCTGATACCATGAAGAATAAGCCATTATTAGCTTTCAGTACCACCTCATCCCTTTCAATGGTCTAAAAACTTTTTAAAAGAAGGAACTAACCATATGTGCCCTCCAAGGAAAAGAATAAAAACAAAGTATAATATCAAATCATACTCTACACCCTGCTAAGGTATGTAACAATATCACATGAATTTTCCAATAGAACTTATAAAGACTTATTTTTCTTGAAGAAGTCACCAGTTACAAGGCATCTGAAAGAACACCAGACCTACAGAAAAATATTTGCCTGAAGTATAACACTTTATGACTGAGATCCTAAAAAATAAAACCAAATAGAAAGGTGAATATTTACCTTGTAAAATTCATACCTTCTCAGAACAGGACTGTAAAGTGCCAACCCATCAGCCTTTCATACTTCCACATAATTTATTGGATATAAGGTTATCAGAGCTTTTGTTAGAAGTATATTCTTTCCTTTTGGAAAATATCTTTCTGCACAAGAGATCCCTTTCTGGACATGTATTTTCTTTCCCAAACCTTAGCAAATAGATTTGATACTTTCTGAATAATGACTTTTTGAAAAGGGCCCCTTTTGTTTCCAATAATCCCTTCATAAAATGCAAGGTTATTAGTAATAAGGAAAAATTTACTCTTGTTCAAACTGAATATAAAAGACAAAATGCATTAGAAGTTTTAAAACCATTTGCATTTTGTTTCTGTCTTTTTGATTATATATGTTCTCCATATTCAACTGCAGAATGATAAAGTAAAAAAAAAGGGATCTTGAAATTATTAATTTCTCTATGGAAATCTATGTTGCTGGTATGGTCTGGGGCTGATAGGCATAGATTAGATATTTGTATACTGTGGGATGATATGGGGTTATATTTGTTAAATTTGTTAAGGTTTATGTTCACCAGAAGACCCTGTGGGAAGGCTCAGCTGCAGGCTCTGGATGGTTGGAGGTCACTTGGGGGGTGAGGCAGTTATGGACAGCAGCTGCAGCTGAGCAGCCAATGGTGCCCTTCTGTTAAATTTTGGTTTAGTCTGGTTGAGATCAAAGGTATAAAAGGCGAGTGATTTCTATAATAGTGATCTCCTTTGGATGCATAAGGGAGTCCGTGTCTCTTTGTTCCCCAGTGCTACAGAATACTGCATTCTCTTTTAGATTTAACTCCAGGTAGCTTGACAGCATTAAGAGCCTGTTGCAGAGCTCCTGTACAATTCTTTCCTCATTTGCAAACACTGCATCACCTTGTTTGTGCTGTGAGAACTCCCAGGATGCAGAGACTGCTGCAAAGATATACTGAGATATAATGAAAAAAGGAAAATACTTCCTTCTTGCATACCTGTAGGGTAATATATCTCGGGTGTCTTTTGAGCTCCAGTCTGAAAGCCCAACCCCCAGCTGGGTGTGGGGGTGTGTGTTACCAAAATCTTACAAACACTGGTTCCCTTGTACACAGCCCACCCTGATCATATGCACTGATGGTGAATCTAAATTTCCTTCCCCTCTTCAGACTACACAGAAGAATCATCTACTGCTGGGAATTATTTTAGCTCTTCCTGAATCATCCTATCTCCACACTGAAGAGGAGTCAAGGATTTCCTGTTCATTTTCAGTGCATCATGCCACTGAAATTATACCTTTTCTCTTCTCAGCATACTTGAGATGAAATTACTGAGGACAAATAAAGAACAAAGTACCTGTCCTAAGGAAGCCACACTAGAAGCTGATGGTGCCAAAATGGCAATGGACGTATGTGGAATTCATCACTGTTTGCTAAACAACCCATGTCTCTGCTGCACACACACTGCTGTACAAGTTGGATTGGCACAGAATCTAAATTAGGGAATCTGAATATGGAGATGATGAGCAACATGAAAAAAGAGGCTCTTTGATAAGACCACCTTCTGCTGATAGAGGAATTTCCTCTCTGCAAGGGCCACGGTGCAAAACAGACGCAGCCGAAGAGACAAAGGGGATGGAATACACACCACGTTTGATAAAAGGAAGAAAAAAAAAAGAATTAACAACTTTTAAAATTCTAGCTGTCAGTGGCCCAAGAGTCATGTGTTTAGCTTTGCACTTAGTGTGCAGTTGTTGGAAGGCCCGTGTTGCCATGGTATCCTATGCTGAACACCCCTCTGCTGGGCACGGCAGCTCCTTGCCTGGCATCAAACACATCCCCAGAAAAGCCTTGCCTGGTCAGCTCCTGCAGCTCTCCCGTTTGTCCCGTGTGACCTGATTACAGCTTTGATCGATGGCCAGAGCAGCCATCTGCAAAGGGCTCAAAGCTTCAGCAAAAGGCTGCTTTGATTTCTTTTCAGTGCCTTAAAAGTACTCATAAAGTCACCTTGAGCACACAAAGATGACTTCTCTTTTTCGTGTTGATGAGCTTCCACAGATGATCTGATTAGGAAGTGTTTGGTACTGGGCTGCAATGCCACGGGGAGGAATGATACTGGTTTAACTCTGTTTCTGGCTTTTTCCAGGTTTTCTCACTGAATGAAGTTTTTAACCTAGTGTGCTTCTCTGGTGGTTTTGTGATGAAGTAGAAAAAAAATAATCTATTGATTTCTGCTCCAAACACCCCAGGCTTTTACATAAATGAAATGTCCTGAAAACAATTATTTCTCATTCATCAGCAAAGCATTCCCCCTGCCTATGAGTGCTTTTCCCTGGTCAGTACAGCTGCATGGGGAGGTCCCTGTCTGCCAAGGCTGAGGACAGCAGGGCTTTGATGTCGTTAATGACTCTTGGTTAATACACTGTGGAAAGTGTTTCTGAGGATACACTTCTGAGTAGAAACTCAGTGCATTCGTGTTTGTTCCACAGCAACAAAGAAATGAAAAAAACCCCAAAAAACCTACTGTCACAAGGCAGATTCTGAATTTTACCTCAATACAACATAAATACAGCCAGGCCTAACACATTATGAAACAAGATAAGAAGGAATTGAAGTAAATTTTTGTCTTTATGTGGCACCACATAATTGAAATGGACAAAGGTCCAGAGGTACCAGATGAATCTTGAATAACTGCATTTAAAAATATTCAAAAGAACCACAATAATTGCTGTTAGGCTGAGGATGTGCAATATGATATTTTATTAGTTTATAGGAATATGAAGTATTCATCAAATTGCCTTGTACTTCTTATTGCCTTTGAGCTCTCACTAGTCTTATGGATGATTAGCTGAGATATTCCTTTCAACAGTTACAATTCCAGAGAGGCAGGAAACAGCAGAGAAATAAAATCATTCTTGAGAATCATCAGAAACTCTGCAATACAAACTGCAGTGCAGAGGTAGGGTGCAAAACAGACAGGTATTTACTGAGTGAAGCCAATATTCAACTAGTAAAGAAAAAACTCTGTTGCCTGCAAGTTGGGAAACTAAAAAAAAAAAATATATAGAAAAATTGGTTTCTCCCTGAATCCTGCTGTTCAGTATATTGGAGAATAAAAAAAGAAAGGGAGAAGTATAATACCTCAGAGTAGACCCCCTTGGACATGATAGCCCACAGGTTTAGAAGCATTTTAGTAAAACTGAATATTCAATAAGCTTCTGCGTTTAAAGGGCATCAGAGTGTAACTAGTTATACATGGTAAAAAACGAGATTTGATTTCTCAAAATTGATATTTTTAAAACTAATGGGGAATAGTCCTCTCTTACACTTTCTGCATCTCACTAAGACTGCTCTAGACTGAGATAGGAAAGATGCTGTCTCTTCTTAATAGATGGCATCACCCTCTCTATGTCATCTTTTATATTTTTATATTTATACACAACCCTTTTGCACAAGAGTGTCTAAGTTGCAAATTAATCTATACTTATGCAAATCTAGTTCAACAAAAACTTGGTATTGGCCACAAATTTCAGTAAACACTACAACATGAAGAAAAAAGAGGGACATCTAGTTTGTGAATCCCAGTAAGACTCAGTCATTTTAGCAATGCAGAGACACGGCAAGACCTTCTTGGCCATTTAATACTGTAAAGAGAGAGAAAGGATTTTCTCTGACTCTCCAGCTTCCCACCTTACACACACAAATGGAAAATAGAAAAATACCAGGTCCTTGCTACAAGTTAAAAGACATTGTCATAGCAAAAATTTTCTCAGTAAAAATCTCTGTAAGCCTGAATTATGCCAATAGTTTTCTCACTCATTATAATCAGCCTAATATATATATTAGCTATATACTGGTTGTATATACTGCTTGCTGGGTGCAGGCATGAGATTCTGAATCAAATGCTATCCAATGGAAATTCTAGACTGAACTACAAAAAACCTCAAAACAAACTAGATTTTATCCACTTCAGTGCAAACTCCATCACTACATTTGCTGCTTGTGAATATAAGTATAGAATTTAAATGATAGCCTCACTCTGCTGACTTATGCATGGAAATTATTTCAGGCAACAGTGTCACAAGAATTTTAGCATATCGGTAAATTCCAGTAAAATGAATTAAATTTGGACACAAATGTACAGCATATTCATAAATGCTTTTTCAAAAAGAAGTTCAGCTGTACTGAGTTCTTACCAGACTATAGCACAAATTAAACATAGAAATCCCACATATTTCATAATACAGAACTTATTTTATAAAAACATACTTGTATACTATATATTAAAATATGACATTAATCTTGAAAATTCTGATATAATCTTAATTAGAGTGTTAAATAACATGCTTGCAATAGTCTCATTATAAAAGTGATCATGAATCTTTTTCAGAGAAAAGAGAGCTTTTACTTCACAAGTTTTATCTACATAAAAAGTTCAATAGACACCAGCCATTAGATCAGCATAAATAAACAGACTGTATATCTGCATTGAAAGTTTAACTACAGCACAGTGGTTAGGAAAAAAACCCACAAAACACCTATTTCAAGGACAATTTTAACCTCTTGCCTTCACTTATAAATGGAAACAAGCTGCCACACAGTTCAGCAGTAAAGGAGGATAAAGAACTGATAATAATCCTTGTGCTCCTCACATGAACTCCAACAAGGCATTTGAATGAGACTTTTAAAGCTGTAAATTGTCCATCAAAACACAGAATAACTTTTGCTAATCCTCGTGCCACAAATTACTAATCCATCTGGAAAGCTATTTTTTTTTTTGTATGTGTTTACAAGGATCTAAACATCATCAGACAGAAAGACAACTGGGTTAGTAGCATGGGGGGAAAAAAAAAAAAACAACTGAACGAAACCTGAAAAAAACAGAACCCGACAGAAATAAAAACTCTAAAGCAGTTGACCAGAGAATAAGTAGGATTTGCAGAAGTACTTACAGCTTTCAATCTCCAGCGTGCAGTTCTGCTCATCCAGCGGATATCTCCGCAGGTCCATCATACAAGCAGCTGTTGTCGTAATTCTGGGAAGGAAAGAGAAGGGTTTGTTAACATGCCTTGTGCCAATCTTGCCTCGATCACACTTTGTTGAGAGCAGAAACTGCATTTCTACATAACTGATGCCTGGTTTTACTTGGATATCATGTCTGCTGCTTGCCTGTAACCAGTGCTGTCCCAGGGAGGTTATCCCTGCCTGGTGCCCAGGCACAGCTTCCCCTCAACAAGAGTCTTTTCTGCTGGGTGTTAGCCACAGCTGACTGGCCAAAGCACCTGGGGAACCTGCTTCCACACCATTAAAACCATGAGAGCACTGGGCAGCAGCCATTTGTACAAGCTTTCTTCAAGCTGAAAGGCTGACCAAATGAATTAGCTCAAACTGTAAAATTCAAGATGATGATCTCCACAGTGGGACCCAAGATGGAGTAGAGGGAGTGCCTGTAGCACATGCAAGCACCAAGACATTACAGGATCAATGTCTTTCCAAGGTATTAATGAGAGACTGGGTGACCAACAGTTTCCTTCTCAAAATCCTGTCTCATGTATGAGGTTTACTACTGGCCTTTCATAGTAGAATGTTCAAGAGAATGTTCAGTAACAGTTCAAAAACTCCTTGTACAATCTTTGTTCAGATAAAAAGACTTCAGAGAACTCTTTGATTTGATAGATCTTATTCTTTCTCCTTGAATACCTAAAAAGTGTTCATTAGTGGCAGAAAATTACTGTTGCCTGGTCAAAATTCACTCAAAATTGACTGTAGCAACCACTTCTGCAGGGCACTTAAGAATCTTCATAAGTATGCTTACTGTCCTATTCTATTGGTCTCTTGTAGAAAAGGAACATCTTTTAGCACCAAGGTCTTCATTCCATACAGGGGTACTCATAGAATTGCTTTGGAAAATAAGTTTTTAATCAGTGTGTGCTACCCAAGATGCTTCACAAGAAAGCTTTTTGGAGTGGGACAAAAGCAAGGGTAAAAAGACTCCTTTGGTGCCACTCAGTGAAGCCTTCCAGCTTTTAACAAAATCAGACTGCTGAGGAATACACATGTGTTGATAGCAAATGCAACTGGAGCAAGCAGCAGCACATACTGGTAAAAAAACCTCTTGGAAGTTCACAATTTTTAAGTTCCTTATTTTTAATTTTAAGAAAAATCAAAGAAATTGCCTTGTTCCAGTATCAATGTAAGACTGATTATTTTGGGACAAACTTCAAGAAAGTTATAGGGAGAGCAGAAAAAAATTACAGCTCATGTTTTTTTTGGGTTATGTTTTGGTTTTTTGTGGGGAGGTTTGTTGTATTTATTTCCTCAGTATTTCCACACTTACCTGTATATTATAGTCAGGAGTTTTGCAAGAGTTTCAGAAGTTCACAGAGGAAAAGGCAGAGCACAGACTTACAGCCAAGGTTTAAATGCACAGAAGGGCTGTGGTAAAAGCTAACCTGGTTTCACAACCCAGTTTTCTCACAGCTTTGTCTGCACTAAACACTTCCTACCAGAGTCTCCCAGATCCAAGGGTTCCACACAGAGACAACCCCCAGCCCGTGGGACCCTCAGCAGTGTCTGTTCACACTGATGGAGTGGAGAACTCACAATTCTCACACATTTCCAGAGGATTTTTGGTGCAAAAATCCCGAGAGGGGCCAAAGGCTGCAGACAGCTGGGATAAAAGCTCTGTAGGGAACATTAGCAAATCACGAAAAGACACAATGCCCTCCCTCACCAGAATGTAAAGAAAAAAAGTGACACAGTAAGGAAAATGATTGGTAGAGCAGGGATTTAATCAAATCAAAACAGAAGTTTTGAATAATGTATTTAATTCACCTTGCTTGCTCCTTCTTATCCATAATGCAAATTCATTGAAATAAAATCAGAAATCTGTCCTTTCTTCTCCTCATACCTCCCTCATATTTTTAGCCTGGCTTCTCACATTTATAGTAAAGTAGAAAAAGCTCTCTTTCATCTTCATAATTATTTTAACAGCAAAACTACCTTTGGATAATTCTTGGTGATTCCCAATTCATGGTGATTAGCTAAATCAAATTACAAAAGCAAGAGAGTGCAAGAATTACCACCTTGGAATACTTTTAAAGGCAAGAGACATGACCCACACTTTTTCAGACAGAGGTAGAAACAGCACTTCATTTTAGAATTTGGGAACACTTGAAACAGGCCCAAAGCCTCTCCCCCAGAGCAGGCTGTTTCAATTTTCACAGCAGGATTAAAAATATTTTTATACAGTCTGTACTAGTGCAAAAAATGTAACATTGTGTTTTGCATAATGTAACCTTGAGAACAAACAATGAAAAAGTGAAAGCTTTTATAAAAACAACACTGTGACTCAAGGCACTGCAGTCATTAGGGATTATACACAATAACACGACTCAGAGAAGCACCACATGAAATGAAACACATCACAGAACTGTCTCTCTCATACACTCATCTTTTCATCTGTTGCTAAAGAAAGAGAAACCTTGTGATATTTTATGATTCCTAACAATGAAAATGAGTTTTCATCTTCCTCTTTTATGAACTATATTTTGAATGCTGGCTGAATATGAAGCACAAAAAAAAGCAAACCCTGAAGCACCACTAAACTGACTAAGTAAAGTATTATGAAGTAGACCTAGAGAAAACTTCATGTGTTAAAACAAGCACAGCTACACTGCAAAAAATCTGCACCACCACTGACTTTCAGGGAAAGTAAAGTTTGCTGCCAATAATTCAAAATAATTTATATAAACTCTGAGAAAGCTGAAAATCTACTCACCTCCAAATCTTTGGAGGGTTTGTGATTTGTTGGAAATTCACACTTCTTTCAGAGGCCAAATGTGAAGGCCATAAAGAACTTTTTTAAACACTTCCAAACTTAAAGTGAGGCAGAAAATACCTGTATTATAATACTATCCCAGAAGTGCTAGTTGGTCTTATTTTTCAGTTCTTTGCAGGGAACAGTTTTGCAAAATTCTATAGATTTTGCTTTTCTGACAAGTTCAAGTGGGATTTGAAATTCAAAATAGCAACTTAAACAGTTCTGACACCACTAGTGAAGAAAAAACAGCACTGGAAGACAGGAGAGCAATGCTAATGACGTGTGGAGATGGACAGAATCCAACTCCCTCTTGGAGCTGCAATGGCTTTGCAAAGCTGTGGGGAATAAGCAGTAGGAGAAACTTGTCTCTGCCCTGGAAGGAAGCAGCCCTGACCTGTAATTACAGGTTTGCAGACATGCAGAAATGATGAGCAAGAGGGTGACACTTTCAGACAGCTCTCCTGAGTGGTAGTACAAGAACTCTGCAATACCCTCCTCTCCTGTTCCAGCTCTAACAGATCATGATCCTCTGCAGTCAAAGAGAGAGATGAAGCTCAGGAAAATACAAAAACTAATTCTTTCTCTATATGTATGCACATATATACTGTTGAAAGCAGAGTGAAATTCTGCTTCAGATTTGTTTATCTGTAAGCTGACTGACTCTCCATTAACAGCATCAGGAGCAATCCAAAGAGCTCACAGAAGAGACTGAATCTCTTTGTCGAGGAGTTTATAAGAATTCTCTGTGTGCCGTGACTGGGAGTCAGGAACTCTCTACATTTGTTACTGAAATAATGTACTGCAGCCAGACCCACAGTTCACCTTTGCTTCTTGGAAAACGTCCTCCTGCCTGACAGCTGGAAATACCTGGGACAGCAGCAGCCAGCAAAACCAATTTTAAATACCTGAAAATTCTGGGAACAAAACATCAGTGGGATAAATCTCTCTCCTGGATGATAGAATTGTATTTAAACATATGTCAAGGTTGATAAACACACTAACAGATCTACTTTTAAATAAAATAAATTTATTGCTAATCAGAGAGTTCACAGAATTTTTCTTCCTTCTGCTTATTCACAGAAAAGAGAAGCTTCCCTTGCGTGATCACAGGTTAAGAGCTGTAGGAAATTGTAGGAAAAGCCAAACAATAGTGATGTTTCTAAAAATTCAACATTAAATCTAAACATTCAGCTACTGAATCTTCCAACTATAAATCAGCTATAATGTAGACATCATATTGAGTCTCAGTGTAGTTTTACAGAGAAAAAAGAACAGCTGTTTTATTGATGTTGATGTCTCTATTTGAGATGAAACAATATACACACGCTACCCAGAATCTGTAAAATGCTCCCTTCTAACACTCCTCCTCAACATTTCCTGAGTATTCCAACTGAAGTGCCAACAGCTCACTTTTCTTACTCCATTTAGAACTCGTTATCTAATGACATGTAGATATTCCCCCCTTGTTTCTGTAGTGTGCAATCCTGAGACAGCAAGGTGCTCTCTGAAAGCACTAAGTATATTTGTCAAAGCTGAAAAGCACAACCATAATACAAGTTAAGAATACGAAGGATATGATACTACAGCATTATCTAAATGTAATACAAGAGAGGAGAAAACTTTTGTAGCTGATAAAACACAGGGAGTCAGAACCCACACAGAAACTTTGACCTCACTAGGTTTTGTTGTTGCTGGGACTGTTGGTAAAAGAAACAAACCAGATTTTTAATAGGAAACTAAAATCTCTATGCCTCTGAGCTTTCTTGGGAAGATGTTCTGCATTTCTCTGCCAAAGTACAGCCTATTGTGCCATCTGCATGCCAGCAGGGAAGAGTCGTGAAAAACCAGAGAATTGGGCTCTTATTTCATGGTAAAAGAATTCTGTCACAGAAGAATCAGATTTTTGCTGCAGAGTTCCAATCCATCTTCTGCTATACTGCTGCATATGTAGCTCTATAAATTGTTAAGTGAGATAGCATTTCCTACTAACCTGTCACTGTGTCCAAAATTCAGCCACAGCATCATCGTAATTTAAATCCTTGCAAAAAGCACACTGCAGTAAAATCTTCTGCTACAATAACCTCAGCTTTAGACTGAATTCATTCAAACCTTTCTCTGAAGTAATAGGCTCTTCTCTAGAAAATAACACCTATATAAAATGGCAGAAGAGCTCAGAGGAGCACTTCGCAATTTTAATATTTTATCACTGAGAAATGTATCCTTGTCTTTCAGCATTCACTTCACTTCTCCCTTTCAAAAGAAATAAATAAAAGGGAGAATGCTAAAATACTACAGGACTTACAGAAAATGAAACAATATGAGCATGATCAGTAGTATGAAACAAGCAACCTTGGAATAAAGATTTAGTACATCTCCTCCACTTATCCAGAGTTTATAGACCTTTTGCTTTACTAATCATCACTGAAAACCTGAAAGTCTTACTTTCAAATATTTTGCAAAACATGTTTCTTATTCTGGCTGGGAAAATTACAGGGCTACTTCACTCAAATAATGTCAGCATTAAAATAAAAAGTGCATTATTTCACTTCCTTTCTCTTAAAAATTTATATTGCTACCACTCAAGTCATACTGCATAAAATAAATCATATATGCAAAACATTTTTAAACCAGTTGTTCTGATATTACACCACATTAAATACAGACTCTTAAACTATGGAGAGCTGGAACTTTCCAAGGAGACACATGCATTTGGTGGGTTTTTAATCAGTTCTCACTACCTAAAATAACGTGCTTAGCTCTAACATGTAAATTGCATTATAAACATACCCCATATTAACAATTTTTATTCCAGGAAGATAAAGATGCAGTTCCTAATTAACTGAAGGCCTAGAGAAAACAGGAAATATCTTCTCCACAAAATATGCACTGCTTCAGTGCACTAATTGTGCAGGTAATACTGCATCTAAAACCACAAAAATAAGGAAGTACAAATTATCACAGGTAAAATTATATGAACCTTGCCCTTGCAGGAGCCAACCTCCAGCAACCTCCCTCTGTTAGTGAGGAGCTTGTGCTCTGGAGAATGAGCTCTGACAGAAAATGCAGTCACTTCCTTATGTTCTTAATCCATGGTTTCTGTGTATTTGATTTCTTCAAAATCCTCCCTTCTCAAAAAATGCCACCAATCAAGAATATTACCCATCAGTTGTCTATTCCAGGAAACTGAGTGGAAGCTGTTTTCGCTGCTCTGGAGGAAAAAAGTTAAGAACTAACTGAGTTAAAACTAATTGAATTCAAACTATTTGAGTTAAAAACTAATGTGAAAGTCAAAACAATATTCAGTAAGAAGTTTTATGATCGCAGCTTATTTAGTAATTCTTACAGAAGTAGTAAGATGAGAGCCCAAAGCTCCCATTTCTCTGGCTTTTGTGAGTCAGATAGCTCATTTCCCTCAGAAAGGTGTCAACAGAAATAAAAAATGCAAGTGGAGTCTTAATAAGCAGAATTACTCCCAGATCCAAAAAGGTGGGGAAAAGTCAGTAAAAAACCCTATAGCACAGACCAGGAATTATCAAGTTTCTTTCAACAACTCTTACAGTAAAGCAGTAACTCATGCAATTCTTAAAAAATATTGAAGCGAAAGTAAAATGAACTTTCCCTGCCCTAAAAGAGGAGTCACACTTTAAAAACAATCAAACAGGGAGACAGTTAAGAGTCAGCATGAAGGTGAGCTGTAAGAAGCATGGTAGAATACCAGATACAGGTTATTACTACCTAATTCTATTTTCATTAGAAATTTTTATCCACACAGACTGGAATGCAAAGAGAGTTGCACTGCCTTGTGTAGGATTTCTATTAGACCGTTTACTTTCTATGCCTTTCCCCTATTAGACAATCTACTATACACCTTTGCATTTCTAGCAAAAAAAGAAAAGCTCACAAATACACAATTTCTTTCCTCTCTTCACTCTGCTCTGAAAAACTTCACCAGAGCTAGTAATGATGTGTTTGCTCACCTTTTCTTAATATCGTCTTCTGTTTTCTGTGTATAGACAACCTGACCTTCCCTAAAATGCACCAAAACCTATTTCAGTAGCATGTCAAAGTGACATACAACCATGGTTTTCTCACCACAACAGAGAATGAGTATGGAAAAATCCTCCTCCAAGCAGATCCACAACTACATCATTATTGTTAACCCTGCTGCCTTGCAGTTACCACCACTGGCAGGATGTCTTGAGGGCCCCAGTTACTGAAACTTTCTAGGGAACATTGCACTAGGCCACCTCTGTCCATGACGGAGTCTTATAAAAATGTGGATTTTTAAATTTTTTTTGGTTCTGCTTTTCCTGATGTCAAAGAGGATGATGTCCCCATTCCTTACTTCTTAAACAGGTCTCAAAAGAAGCTGTCATTCACCAGATACTCAGTTTAAAAAAACAGAGCATGTTAAGGGATCTCCCAAAGTAAGAGCCACAGCTCTGTGTCCCAGGGAAGCACATCCTGAGCAGCACAGCCACGTCACCCACTGCAGCTGTAACGTGCTCTCTAGTTGCCACAAAGTGCTCTTGCAAAATCCATCTCCCTACCTCTGGTAACACATCCTCTTTCATTCTCTGAGAAGTGAGCCACTGTCAAACAGCTGTAGAAAATAATTTTATTTTTTAAAACATTTCCCATGAGAGCTGGAAGCTCATGCAGTTGCTCAGCTCATCAGAAGGAGAATGACGTAGACAAAATCTCCTGTCCCCACATTCCCTCTCCCCTCATGCCTCTTGGAGGCTTAAAACAGTGCCACAAGCAAAAAAGAGAATGAGAAACAGTCCCTTTTTGTCCTGCTATTGCACAAGCTGATTAAATCTCCTGTAATCTTTCAGTAAAATAACCCAAATATCCTTGTAATTGACTATTGTCATAAGATCAATATCTCTAGCTTTGCAAATAAATATTTCAGCTTATTTCTGATATTTAGGGCAGAGTAAAAGACACGTACCTAAATATGTAATTTTACCCTACTGACATCCTCTCAAATACCACTGTAATATCAACTGTCAATAAAGGCAGAACACAAAAAAATAACACACATGATCCTAAAGCTCCCAAAGCATCTGAAGTCCAGCCCTCAGTCTTTATGTCTACAATGCTAATGTATTACACTACCATTGGCTAGATTAGCACACTGACACTAATATCTCAGTTTGCTTTTAATTTTATTGAATGGCCATTATTTGTAGTTAGTAGGTCATAATGCTTCATCCCTCTGTGGCAATAAGGGGATGGGGATGGTGAAGTGCATGGGTAAGTTCTGATGTCCACAGCAGATTTTTTAAAACAAAAAAATTCTGCATTGCACAAAAACATGTGTATATGTGTGTATATATATATATATGTTGTGTGTGTGTGTATCTCACTGGTAAATAGAAAGTAATATAAGGGATATTATATTTCAGTGAGAATGAGACTGTCCATACTACATTTATCTTGCATCTACAAAGCCAATGCACATAATTCTAATTGCAAGCATGTTTGCATATCCTCACCTGATTGGCATCTCCAGGGGCTGTGTAAAAGCTTTTAAAAGGAAACAAGAAGAAACCAGCTTCTCAACCTCCCCTGCCCCTTTCTTTTGACTGCAAGATTCATGACTTGATACTTTAAAACCCACATCTTTCAGGACTCAGCTCAAAGGAAAATGGGAACCCTGTTTTGCAATACTTAAAAGTATCTCTGCCTATATATATACAGTGGGTCTCAGTATATGAAAGCATGATTTGAAAAGAGGAAAACAAAAATAGCTTTGAAACACACAGAACAATTCAATCAACTGTGCAGCCATATCAGAAAACACTACTAATTCCATTTTCTGCTCCTATTCATCATGAGTGACAAGCAACACAAATATGTAGACACACAGATATATATACATAACAACATAAATAACATATGCTTCATCACACTTGATGAATGCTCTTTCTGACTTTTAGGGCTCCTCCCTTCAACTGTATTTTCCTTTTTCCTTTTTTTTGCAGCCAAATACCATTTTCAATCCCTGCCAAACAGGCTAAGAAGGATTGGGTGTCAGCGGTTGGGAAGTATCTCACCAAGTTTTTGTCCTTGATTTTATACAATTCCTTATTACTAATATTTCCTGAATTGTACTTCACTACTGCATCACCCAAGCCAATTTTTAGATTTAACACAGAGAATAGAAGCTAACCACAATATTAATGTCACAAGACCCCAATTAATACCTAGCACTGATCTATAATTTCATTCCTAAGAATCCAACCTTTTACCGCTGTTTTTATCTATTTTTTTTTTACATTTGATTTACTGATTCCTAAGTAAAATAAACAATAAAACTGCTGTCAACACACCTATCATCTTATCCCAAGGTTTTATGTTTTTTTTTTAATTGCAAAAAGTTACCATCATATGACTGCAAAAATGTAACAAGTATACTTGGATGGAATTATTCTTTTTTTCCCCCAGCTCTGATGTCAGCAGATCACACACACTGCACTCACAGAGATCATTGGCCAGTTTTTAAAACTGTGTTTAATTCATGCCCTTAGGAGTGTCTGCATGGCAGCACCAAGGGCCTATTTCCAGATATTAGAGTGGTACAACTGACATAATACATAATGACCTGGAACATGGCACAGAATTAAAAGATGCAGTGTAGAATTACAGATAAGCCCTTGGGGGAAGGTTTTAACATGACTTTTGCAGCAACTGTTATGTCCATAGAGTAGTGATTACTGAATAGTGTGAAGTTTATCACTTAGGAATGAGAGCATTTTTCCCTAGAACAGGGAAAATTTAATGGGTCAACAGCACTCCAGGTAGTTAGATACCAAGAATATGAGAAAAAAACCCAACAAAAAGCCAAAAAATATACATATAATAAAGCCCAATTTTGATACTGGTGTTAATGTTAAGGCTGCACCATACAGGCAGTACTTCACATGTCCTCTTGCACAAGTACAGGACTGCAGAACCTGTAGATCCAAGTGTCTCAGCACATTGCAGGCATCAGACACCGACACCTCACAAAATTGCAGAGGGGTAGGATAAAGAGATTTTTAAGACAGAAAGAATACTTTCAGTGTCAGAACTTCAATTAAGATTCAAATCTTTTAGTTCAGTGTGGCTAATTACACTACTTTCAACTACTTTTCTCACTTTTTTACTTTGTTAGAACTGAACCACTCCTCCTCACCTGCCTGACATGATCTACAGAAAGGCTGACCCTGCACCGGTAGGTGGGCACGAGGCAGTATTAGCAAATGAAAAAGGACCAACAACTCTGCTGCTAATTGCTCCTGAATTGCCTCTTTTTGTTTCAGTGATGTTACTATTTCCAGAAGATTAGTTTTGGTTGCATCAAGCACATCATATAATTTATTCTGTAGAATAGACTGTCAATTAATATTTTTAAAATTTGTATTGTCTATCAATTAAAGGTTCAGTGCCTATATTTAATCCTACAAGTTACTTAAGCTGATGTCCATGTGTACCAAGCAGGACACCAAATCCTGCACAGAGTAAATAAGATCTGAAAAATATGGACAATACAAATATAGATGGTTTGGTATTCCAGAACAATATTTTGAATTTATAGAAGAGAAGCTGCTCACTTAAAATGACTACCAGAATTCTTAAAAATGGCTACCATTTATTCAATGATTTGCATTAAATTATTACCTAAAAAGCACAGATGAAAGAGACATGTATGTAAATCATCCTCTGTGTGTGTGTGCACTAAGAATCAACATTTAGGGATATAAAGGTACAGATCTTCACCCTTCACTTGAGTTTGGTGTGTCCAGAGTACCCGTGGGACTTCTCCTGCCCAATTATCAGCTGGGTCTGAGGCTGTTTTGTCTTGAACAAATCATCTGTTTGCATTGTAGTTCCATACCTCAGCTCAACAACCATTCCCATGTGAACAGGATTTAACTGAAGAAATGAATAAACATTTAGGAGATATTTTTAGGCCTAATTCACAGCAAATAGGTTTCAAATTACAAATTTCTATTATCATCAAATGACTTTAGGTAAGGCTCCTGCAGAGAAGGGGGAAAAAAAAAGACAAGAAAAACACCTACATATAATTTTTTATATAAAATGCTGTAATGGGGAGTTGGGAAAAGAATATCCTTCTTAGTCATATAAATGCTTTAGGATAGGTCTGACATGGGCAAAGTATTCTGCATATGTTATTCTCAAATTTTTGTTATTTTTCCTGCTCAGGCTAATCTGCAAGTGGAGATCTGTGGGGAAAACCCATTTTGCAGCTATTTCTGATCCTACTTCCTCTTTTCTCTCTTCTGACATATAGGTCTACTGACATGCCCAAGCCAGTACAATTCTTTTTTATTTTGACAATGAAAAAATAAATTACTTAGAATTGCCTTCTATCACATTGCAGATGTCATGTCTGGCCTCAGCGCTCTCCTCATCTATTTTGTTAGGCTTGTATTGCCCATTTCATATCTGATCCATTTGGGACACCAGATACTCTTATTGCTTTAATACATTATTGAAGCAGCAGGAATATTATTTTGAAAATGGGAAGCCGTGTTCTTCTTGAACATTTCAAAATCAGTACCTACATCAATTTAACTCAGCTTTAGTGAAGAGTTTACTGGATGTGTGAGGGAAGCATAACAATGAGTCAAATCTAATGACTAAAATTAACAAGCATCTAAGTTAACTCCAGCCATCCTTCTGGAATCCAATTCCCAAGGGCTACATCTCCTCCTGTGCCAAAATTAGGATGCTCAGTCACGACCTTTCTCTTCCTCATCTTAATTTCAGAACGTTTGTAACTTTGTTCCAAACAGAAACAGGAAAACCACCCAAAACACTTCTGACATATCAGCTGCATCATCTGACATATCAGCTGCAAAAAACTGAAAGCTTGATAAGCTGCATGACACACTGAATGCTGGAAATCTAAATAGAAAATCTGGATAGGGAATATTCAGTTGGTCCTGTCCTTAAATAAAACCTTTGAAAGTTCTCAGTAAGTAGATCTCAGTGGCCAAACTCTAATCCATACACTGCAAAATGCATTTCCCCCCATCCCCGCCAAAAAAAGGAGTTTTCTCTTCATTACTGTATTTTCCTGAAAAATGCTTTTTAATAAATTCAACCTGTATTCCCTTAAGACAAGCTTCAGAAATCTTACCAAGGTCCCTTCTTTTCCATTCTAAAGCTAGTAAGATCCATCAGTTTCTGCAATCAAAGTTATTTGCATTTATGATCAACAAAGCCATTAGACTTGGAAGATCCGTGACTCTGACCTGCCTAGGGTGACACTGTTCACAATCCCATTAGCAATAGGGTGTGACCTGAGCCAGATCAGAATCACTTCAACTCACACTCTGAGACTGAGGGTCTCGAAGAGAGTCTGAGTTCAACTGATTCCAATCAGAGTTTAATAAGATCTCTGCTTCCCCACAGACAGTGGGGATCACTTTTAACATTCTGTGTAGCCAGAACTGCATTTTAACATTTCACACTGCACTGAAAATTGAATCGATACATGGGCTACATAAGAAAGATTTCTTTGTATTGTGTATGTTTATAATTTAATTTAGAAAACATCTCCCCCATTGGTTTTTCTGGTACCTTGTCTACTATACATGAAACTTCTCCAAGAAACATTTTAAAATTAGTTCACATTTGAGGTAGATGAAAAGTCAGCTGGAAAATGTCAGTCCTACCCAACACAGCAAACACACATCTGATGAGAAATTAAATGTTTATATCAAGTATATCAGACCTGTCCGGGAGCCATTCCTTCAATTCAGGGAATTTTTAACGTGATCATTTTGCTGTAGAAAAGTGCACGTTTTTCTTTCTTTCTTTTTTTTTCTCAACCAATCTCTGAAATTACTCCTATGCTTTACTTAAAAGTCTTTTATACATCAACAATAGGACAACACATGTTGCAACTCAGTAAATCAAATTCAGAGCCTTGGGAAGCATTTACTTGATTAAATGCCCAAGGTGCTTTGAGGTGACTGCAAACACTGGCAATAAAGCAAAAGCACCACTGGCACAGCAGGTTCAGCCCAGAGCCATCCCCGAGGCACAACATGGAGACTGGAGCTGCTGTGTCCCCTCCTGCACATCCTCACTCACTCCTGAGCCCATGTGAGCAGTGGCCATCCAGCCACAGCCCTTCAACAAAATCTGCAGAACCACAGAATCATGTACCTGTCAACACTGCTATCACTTACCATGGTAAAAAGTCATGGTAGCTGCCACTGTCCACCTGGCAAGAAGACCTTTTAATATTTTCATATGTACAAGGACAACACTAGCACAGTAACAAACCAGCACTTCCTCCATGAGGCAGAGTGCTCATGGGAAATATGATGGAAGAGCTTTTTAAAAATAACTCCTCAACAGCAAAGTCTTAGCAGGGATGGAGACTTCAAGCTGGTGCTGCCTGCAATATGAGGTCAGAAGGAGAGGATGCTGTGTAACAAAATGGCCACACTTTTATGGGCAAGCAGGTTTCCCAGAAGACAAGCATGGGATGATTCTTGAAAATTATCTGTGCCATGTTTTAATTGGGTAAGACAATTCTCTATAAGCCAGTTCAGCATTTCTCTCATTTCCCAGTACATGTTCTCAAGTACGTAGCCAAATGCTGTTTTAGGAGAAATATCCATCTGTTTGAGTTTCATTTGGGTCACTCAGGGTTTTTTAACTGTCACAATATATCAGTATTTTTGATGTAAATTTACTTTCAGATATTTCAAGCACTGACCAGAATTCATCACTAGTGTCATGCATCACCTATGTTCATTTAACCTAATGCTAGAGCCAGTGACTCTGCAAAATCTCTCTCAGGTGGTAAATCTCATTTCTAACCATAGACCAGAAATTTAGTGAACAATGTCAGCAGTTTAATAACTCTCCTGTTAAGGTTAAATGTTTTTCTCCTGCTGCCCCTCCAAGCTGACAAAAGAGAAATCACATGAACATCAGTACTACATTACAGAAACCATTCTTCACAATTTAGATGGGAGTCTGTTTATATTGTGATCCACATTTCACAGAGACACAGAAACTGAGGCAATAAGCAGCTTGCTCAAATGGCTCCACTCTTCAGAATTTTCAACAGTAACCATCTCAAAATTTTGATGCTGAAAGCATTACGAATTTGTTAGTGGTGCAGTGGATCTGTCTCAGCTTTCCATTTACTCCAAGTCTCCTTCTATCAACAGATTCAATCATGACTGCACTGCCTAAAAAGGGTATTAATAATTTCTCTGTTCTTGGAATAGCAGAGACACTCCTGAATTCAGAATACCAGCACATCACTCAGAAATCAAACTGCATATCATGCAAAGCCTTTGCATTTTCTGTGTTAGGTAACAGAAACCGTGCTCTGGGTCAAGCCTGCAACTCTGTATGAAGGAAAACCAGGTTCCTTTCAGGTTCTTTCTACTTTTTTCTTTTTACTTTTTACTTCATTCACATTTCTGACTGTTTATATTCTGGAAACCTTGACATGTGCCAGACTAAGCCCCTCTCTCTCAGCATCACTTCTTTGTGTCACTCCCAAAGGCTCACCCTCCTCTGGCCCCTGGATGCAGCTTCAAGTCGAGGGGTGTTCATCCCTGTATAGCCAGAAACAATAAACATGTGCTTGCTAAGGAGATACCTGTGGTAGAACTCTCATTGCTAGGAAAAGAACTGTAGCTTTTAAAAAGTAACCATGAACTTCCGTTAATTGTACCTGCAGCACAGGATCTTTCCTAAACAAAATGCAAAAGGACCAAACGAAATTGCCCTTTGCCATTATTTCCAAATAATGATCAGGAACACAGCAGTGATATTTAAAAGAAAACAAGCCTTTAAATTATAAGGAAAATAAATAAAATCTCTGACTTCTTTGGAGAACAAACTCTGAAAATGTTTGAACACAGAAATGTCAATACTATTGTGTGAAAGAAGCAATACTAGAAAATCCGGGGAGAAGAACGGCCATGAAAGACAGATGAAATCAAAGAAGAAATAAAATTTTAAGGAATTGCCTTCCTTAATTGTGCCTAAATTACTCCTGTTATTTCTTGCAAACCATGAAAACAAATGAATGCATGAGTAGAAAAGAACAGCAAAACAATAAAGCAGAAAAAGTATTTATTTTCTACCTGTCATATACAAATTACACCCAAATTCTAGTAATTAAAAAAGAAATGCTTATAGTGAAACTACAAAACCTGTAATCCTGACTTAAGTTCTGGCAAGTTTACAGACTGAAAAGTCTGAGAATCTCTTGAATATGTAAGGAATGACTTAGAGTTACCCATATAAACCTGGCACTGCAAATTTCACATGTTGCTAGTAGGAATGAAGATGATAATTCAGTGCTCCTGGCTCTGATTTGCTTGAAGGTTTTGGGCAAAGCTTGGCACAGGTGTACTTACAAGAAGAAAGTGCACGTGCAAATCCTGCCTCTTAGCAACAAGATGTGATCATAGTATTGGGTTTAAAAGGCAGGTGATGAATCACAAAGCTCTCATAAATAACAAGATGGCAATACACCCTCTTAGCACAGTGTAAATGCCACGAGAGGAGGAGATGGAAAGGGAACTATCACATAGCTAAGCCACTACCATCTGCACAATTAATATATGCTCTAAGCAATGAGGGAGTAGGAGGAAAAGCATCATCACTTATGACTATGTAGTCATTAGCCAAGATCCTCATCTTCATTAGACAAATAAATTAAAATTCACATTTACCGAAGCTGTCACAGTGGCTCCAAAACAATACTCTAAAAATGGTCCCACTGGATTTGGATGAAAATGATGCCTTTTGAAAGAGTAGTTGGTAAGCAGAAGCATGACATCAAATACACTGACAATCCTGTGCTATCAATCTAAGGCAACCCTCCTCCCTCCCCCCTCTTCTACAATAAGGAATAAAAAAATAGAGCTCATGCTAAATTTTAGTGAAAAACAATGACTCAGGATAACAAAGGTCTCTAATTCAATGAAAAAACTGACTAAAAAACCACTCTGCTTTTCCAAACTTTTAGAGCTTGGAGAGATTTTACATTAGAAAATTGCTAAACAGAAAGCATGGATGAGCACAGTGATGAGGTAAAGAACAGTAAAACTAAGGAAAGCCAGATCCCCATCTGGGGAGAGAATAATGCATTTTTAAAACAATCATAAGAAAGCAGGAAAATTTGGTCAGTGCTAGCATTATATTTGATGAATTAAAAATTTGGAGACAATTTTTAGGAGGGGTAGGGGCACTATTTTCATTACTGCTCAATATTGAAAATAACACAAAAGTTATGCTCAAGAAGACAAGGGGAATGTTTTGCTAACGCTGACCCTTTGTACCAAGATTGAGAGGGACTTGTTTACCTAAATGGAAACTCTGCCATGTTCCTGGGCACAAAACATCTTCACTAAAACATTTTTAGTAGGTAAATGCAGAGCTGACACCCTGTTCTCCTGACTGGCATCACACTTCCAGAAGGAAGACAATGGATTGTCACACTAGGCCTGACCTGCCAATGCCTTTTAAGAAGCATTTTGAACATCCTGTTTTCCAGGGCTGGTAAGATGTGTTTAACAACAAATAAGTGTGAGAAATAAAACTTTTCACTTGCTCATCCCTGTCTAAACTAATGAGCAACATGAATCCTGATGCCCTGATCATTTCTCTCAACTGAAACAGAATTATAAAAGTCCCAAAGTATAAGGATACTTTATTTCAATAAATAGGGGTCTAGTTTAGGGATTGTGGCGTGGGCACAATATTAAATTTGCCACATTCCTTCCCTATTTTGTAGGAGTGGGAAATTTGGGATTCTAGGAGTGATATTCAGCCCAGCAGTCTCCAGGTTTATCATCTGGGCCATCACACACCTAACATCACAGTCTACTGATCCAGTACTTTACAAAGCAAAACGAAAACCTGTTCTTGCTGCATACTGCACTGACAAATACAACTTAATAAAAAAGTTCTCCAAGTGAAAAAACTGCTTTACCAATGCTTTTTGTCTTTCATATGGTAATAATTATCTTTGCCTATCTGAAGTTTGAGCATTGCATCCATTAGTCATGTATTTTCTAATTGCTTTATATTGATGTAATATCCACACCTTCCTCTGAACAAATTACTAATGAGGTTCTGTAATACCTGTAATGGCAGATAACATTTAATATTTACTTTCATTTTTGACATTAAACAATAACTACTCTCCAAGCTCTTTCACTTGTCTTCAGTTCTGTGGGGGAGTGTTCCCCACTGTGAACAATTTCAGTGCCTTGGTTCAGTTTTACCCCTATTTCTAAAACCAGGACACAGCCAATTTTCTTAGCAATCCTATAAATCATAAATATAGATTGTACTGAAATAAAAGCCATATTGAAATAAAATGGAAAGATGAACCCTAAAGAAAATTAAATGAAGTGAAGCAGAGAAGATGTGACCAGATAAGACAGCTGGAATGGGAGTCTATCTCCTTCAATACAAGAAAAAATACCTTCAGTACTCATGGAAACAAAATATTAACACAGAAAAAAAACCCCAAAAAGTGCAAATAAACACAACTAAAGAAACTATCAAAACACTTATCAACTTCTCCATTTTGAGATATCCCTACACATAACCTTTTTTTACATGGTTTTGGAACTAGTGTTAAGTGTTCAATGATAAAAAAAGAAAGAGTGCCATGATAGAAACTTTGGGTCTGTCCAGTTAAATCAAAGGAGGAGCAGAAAAGAGATGATGACTGGAGGCCTGACTTAAATGGCAAAGTGCAACTGCTGTTGATTTCCATGAGTGGGACCCTATCTGCATCAGTGGTAACCTACAGAACCTGCACAGGGGAAAGGTTTCCTCCTAGTCCTTGTCTACAAAGACCTTTATACACCCAAACAGATTTTAATTTCTTCTAGGATTGTAACTTGTCTCCTCAGATTTTTCAGGCTTTTTTTTCCATTGTTTTCTAAGCTAAATAATTTTTATGAAAACATCATAATTCTGAATACTGCAGTATATGCATCTGGAAATTACTCTAGGACTCTTCAAGGCAGGCCAAGTTTTTTTTTGTATTTGTGTTATTACAGACATATATAACTGCAAAATAAGAACACCTTCCTGAATAGCTGCATTCAACATTTTAGCCATATCCTTCAGTTTTAATAATGGGCAAATAATTCACTTGCAATTATGCTGTGACTTCTTTATAACATAAAACCCCCTTGCATTAGAGGATGAAGACAGAAGGCAATGAAAAAGTAATCTTGAGTATATCTTCAGTACCTCTTTCTTCAAAAGGAAATAAACTTCTCTGTTTGGTTGGGAGAAGGGGTTTGATGTTTCTTTAATACACAGCAGTGTCCTTAGAAAATTCTTTGTCATATAAATATTGCAACTCTTGAATGCATTTCTGGAAGGCATAGCAAAATTACATGAAAATTACTAATGGCGTATCTTTCTTATGGCTACTCTACCACCTCTTTAAAAATCCAACAGCAACAAAAATCATCTCCTCTCTGTTGCACATGCCATTTCTCCAGCAACACTAATGCTGTGAAACAATATTCAAAGGCATTTCAGGATAACCATAATGTAATATTTGTGATACATTCCAATTGTATGTGCTTTGGAGACCCCCTTGTAGAAGCAGCCCACAGACTGGTGTTTAAAGATGCACAGTGCTTCACTCTCAGTTGTTTGCCAAGAATAAGATATACCCTGGGATAGAACTATGAAATAAGCTCCTGATGTGTGTAATGAAAAATAGAAGGAGAGAGGGATGAATATTCAGTATTTGCCTCCTTGCTTTCATCTTGTTTTCCATCTTGTGCACTGATGGTCATCTCTGCTTTTTACAGAGAGAACCAAAGGGAAAAGACAAGATCCATCTCCTGGAGAGTGAATGATACAAAGAAAACAGAGGTGAGGTATCTCCCTGAAAGGACAGAGCCTATCAGCAAGGTCTAACAATAATTCACCTCCTCAGCTGACCACCACAAATGTCCTGCAGTCATCTGAGTTCAAGTGATTTCTAAGTTCTTTCCAAGTAGTTTTCATTGCCTGAAATTTGCAATATTTAGGTAAAAATATCTATGAGGTAGACTGTAACAAGCTTTATGATTACAGTAAATTAATGTTTTCTTGGTTTCCCACATTAGCAGAAGCATTCCAAATTTTGTTGTGAGTGTTTCTTCCTATGCAGTATCAGCCATATTATTATTAGCCATACAGTTAAGGCACAAGACTATTATTCTAAAGTGCACATCTTGTTTTTAAGATAAAAAACCACAAAGCTACACAAAGATCTATTGCTGATAGCTAATTTTTGCTAGCATTTCTACCAGTAATAAATTCTGTAAAAACCTGCACAACAAAGAAAGTCACAACAGCAAATGACAAAAAGAGAGGACAGAATTTGTGGATGTCAACATTGTGATAAAGAACATTTTCCTTCTAGCTCCCACATTTCTGATGCTTACCCAGATATCTCCAAAGGGGTATAGGTTCTGGATTGACAGAAACAACTCACTGAAGGTTGTTGAAAAGTTATGATCTCTAAGAGAGAAGCCAGCCAAATAATGCTGGACCACTTGGTCTTAACCCTACTGTTCCAGTTTCCATTAATGCAAATTAAACTGAGATCTCAAAGTGTTTCCCCAACAGCTACACATTCCTTGTTTTCCTCCATTCTAACACTGAAGAGAATGCAACATAACATCTTTCAATATATATTGAAAAAACTTTTCATTACCACTTTCATAGGAAAAAAGCTGGCCTGCAACACCTTCTACAGTAGAGATATCTCAGTATTGCAGGGATTGTTAAGGTCTATCACTACTTTTCTGTGTGAAAACAAATGTTAGCTTTATAATCCCCAGTGGCTTTACAACCCTGCAAAGGGCTTTGGGAAAAGGAGATTTTTCCACATTAAAAGGTCATATGCTTTCATATGCCTTTCACTTTTCAAGATAAATTTTTGGAGCAAACACTTTAAAATGTCAGAGTTTTAATAAACAGTCCTGAGACAGATCCCTGTCAGTGAATGATAACAAACCCATAAGCTATAAATATTTTTTTGGACAACACACATGAGGAGCAGGGGGCCACTGTGCAGCACAAAAATTATGATATATTTGCTATTGTGAAAAGACAGTGGGATGCCTGGCACAACTGTAGGGCTCAGTTCAGGGCCCCTTCCTGCAAGAAGACAAAGAGGTATTGGAGCAAGTCCAGAGATGGGCAATGAGGCTGGGACAGGGTTTGGAGCCTGTGTGTTACATGCAGCACCTGAGGGGCCTGGGCAGGGCTCAGCCTGGAGAAAAGGAGTCTCAGTGGAGACCTCCTCACTCTCTACAACTCCCTGGCAGGACAATTTTAGCCAGATGAGGGTCATTCTCCTCTACCAAGTAACAAGTAAAGGGCAACAGTAAACAGCCTCAGGCTGAACTAGGAGAGGTGTAGATTGCATATTAGGAAAAATTTCTTTACTGTAAGGGCTGTTAAGCATGATAACAGGCTGCCCTAAAGAGGTGGAGTCACCATCCCTGGAGGGATTTCAAAGATGTCTGGATGTATCAGCAGCAGCCACCATAAAAAATGATATGGTGAGCTGCTGAAGGATGTCATGTGTATTTGATACTCTGCAATTACTGCAGTATCTTTAAAAAGGTGTTCTCAAAAATGACATGCTGTACCACATGAAGATGGAGAAAACAGTGACCTGACAATTCAGAAGCTGAGCAGGATTAGCACTCTGGCAAACCCTCCCTGTGAAATGCTGAATGTGGACTTACAGCCCTTATGTGAGAATCATTTAGGGTCCTGAAGATGTGCTTGTTTCTGAACAGCTGCCAGAAAAGATCATGTCCACAGAATGCAAACCCTGGGCATCCTGAGTGTATTGATTCCACCACCTTGGAACACCTTCTGCCACTGGAGCAGCACTTTCTGGGGGAACAGTCTCCAGGCCACGTCAGGGAGGGCATTGCTGAGGTCCTTTTTGCTCTGACACGAAGAACATGCCTCATGTAGTTCTTTTCTTGTGACTTGATCTCACAGTCTCCTCCTGGCCCTGAGACATTCTTGCCATCTGCTCCTACAGATGGCACATTCATGTAGATTTTAAAAAAGAGTTTTCCAAACATTTTCTATTCTCTCACTTCTCAGATAGTTCTAGACAACCAGATGCAGTAAATGTTCTAGGAATGACTATTCAGAGAGGGAAAAAAGCAGCAGAAAAAATAAAATTATGATCTTACACAAGTAATTTAGAGGAGAAAAAAATTCTAGTCACTGAACAGCAAGTAGAAATATCAGCATTATAGTCTAAAAATCACTGATAGGTATAGCTTTAAAGAGTGCTCTTCTGCAGAGGCTTACACACAACCTGAGTCTGGAGAACTCACCCGGAAGCACAAACCCCCAGAATTTCTCATAACTTATCCTAGTTTCTCTCCTTCTAAGCAGGACTGAAATCTGTTCCAAAAAAAGCTCTCTTCAATTACTTTGCACATTGAAGATGGCAAGAAATTTCAATTCTCAGAGAAATAAAGAAATAGACCCAGGAGATGCAAGGAAAAAAGACCCCAACAAACCCCTTACACTTGAGGAGTTTAGGTAATTCTTATCTCTCAGAAAACATTTTACCATTCTGTAAAGTTTAAAAATAAAGTGGGATAAAACACTGGGTGAACAAATCAGCAATTATCTTCCCAGAAAATGCAGTAAAATATAAAGGAAATGTTCCTCGGTTGAAAAAAAATCACCCCAACTGGATATTTAACTAGAATAAAAACTAAATCCAAGTACTTACACCTTCAGATATGACATTTGGTAGGGAAAAAACCCCAATATTCTTTCATTCAATAAATAGTATATTCTACAATGTCTTACATTAAAAGTGTAAAGGAAAAGCTCCATCTATAAAATCACATCTAGAAAGTGATTATGTGTGACCCACAAGAGGTATTATTGATTCTACAGTGTCCTAACTTTTATTTTTCTTACACATGCAAAGACCCCAACCCTGCTCCTACTTCTGAAATCCACCTCAGATTTTACCCATTTTAGTAAAAAAATCCCAGTATGTGCAAGTAGAATTTATACATCTACAAACACACTGTATTTATTTATCAAATATATATCATATATTTAAGCATGTGTTTGTTGACACGCATTTAACATCTATCTCATTAGCTGAGTCTTGATCAGAGCATTCTGAGATTTATGATTTCCTTCCAGCTGGAAAAATCTCCCTTCTCAGGATCACCAACTACCAGCTCAAATGATATGATCAAACACATTGAACAACAGAAATGATAGATTGCTGTAATTCTAAATTATATAAATTATTACATTTTAATTTAATATTCAATGTCTGATGACCTCTATTTGTTTTTGGAATATGCAATACCCTTGGAGCAACTTAAAGCATTTCACGGTTCTGTAGCTGATTGAGTTTTTCTTACTAATAAAGACTAAATGCCACAGTCTGTCTGTAAGGCAATAAAACTCAAAATTTTTTTCACTTCATTGCAATGTAATAATTTTGGATAATAGGGCTTTTAATGGAAAGGATTCCTGTGACTTAAAGCTTTTTTTTAAAAAAATAAGCTTAATTGAATTAATTATTCATATACTAATAACTTAACAGCCACTTCATAAAAAAATAAAAGCAAAAGCCTTTTCTGAATACTTACCATTCTTAAAATCTAATAAAGGGACTGAAATAGAAAGATATCTTTGTTTTCTTTCAGATAGGGGAGATATTTAAACACAGCTATTCTCCCTCCTGCTGAGGATGAATGGTGGAGAGATGCCACATCCTACAGAAAAATGCATAATAATCTATGAGTCCTTAATTGAAAAGAGATATTTATGAGAGTCAATGATCTCCTTTTTTTCCCCAGAAATTGCATCTTTCTGTAAACTGGCTCATTTTGTGAATGGGTTGCTACGTAGGAGAAGTGGAACAATGTGATTCTGAGAAAATAAAACAGGTTTGTATCTATAACCTGGCCATCCCAAGGTGCACATGAGGGCTGGCATTTTATAATTCTTCATAATAATGCTTGGCACTTATGCAGTGTTTTATGGGATCAAAGTACTTTACAAACTAATTAATTAATCTTCACAACACCCCTGTGAGAAGGTAGGTTTTAGCATTCCAATTTACCAAATGGAGTAAGTGAGCAGAGAATCTGAATGATTTGTTTCATGTCCAAATCTTCAGTTCACAGAAACAGTGCTATTAGAAATAACAGTAGTTGCATTTCTCTGCTTTATTCTTTGGAACCTACAAAAGAACTATTCTCATGAGAAAGGAAAACAGCATCTGGGCCACACCTTGGGCCAGAGTTGATACCTTGTTTATTTAAAACAACAATTAATTCACTTAAGTGACACACTGGGATTCCTTTCCTTAATGCTGGATCTATTTTGACTGTGCAAGAAAAGAGCCACGATCAGGCTTGTCCTGTCCCAGGATTTCCAGATAATGAGACTGGGGTGGTAATGTTTCCTTGTTAATGCAGAAATTCTTTGTACTTGAAATTCTACATAATTGTACAATATTCAATTTTTTCAGGTCTTTGCAACGGCTGCATGACTTCAGTTTGAAATGGTGTTTTACTACATTTGCACTTATTTCTGCAAGTTTCCAAAAAGTTCTTGCTTTGGCCACCTGCATACAAGACTTAAGGGTTTTTACACTTGTCTATGTATACTAACAGCCTTGAAAATCTGGACACAGAAATTGAATTCACCTCATTTCTTGTGCAAGAGTAAACAACTGCATGTCAGACTGTGAATTAGCTTTGGCAAGTGTTGGCAAAGGAAAAGTCAGTAATTGCAGCTATAGGTTTGAGTATCAGCACAAAAATTACCCCCCTTAACACAATGGAAATTCTTTTTCACAGATTGATATTCTCATGTTCAAACAAGTCTTATAAAAATTACTTTTCACTTCCTCTTTGCAATGCCTATAAATCCAAAGTTAAGAAAACTTGTATTTCTAATTGGAGAGCAGAAAGCTACTGACACTTCAGACATCCCAATAAAAATAGACATAATACTTAATTATTTTTTTAACAAATGGCAACACTACTCTGAGATGCTATTGATGCTATTTATGCTGCAGGGTACCTCATTATAATGTTTATTTCCTCTTCTTCCCTGAGGCTGGATGAGGCCCCAGTTGTTGTGAAGGGCTGCACGGCTAAGAGAGACAATAGCCACAAATGTGATGGAAGGAAAAACACCTGCCCCCTTGACAGGTATCACGACCAAGAACAGAGCATCCAAAATATCTTCTCCCCTGCAAAGAAGTCCAGGTTCTTCTTATCTCTTCTGAAATCCCCAAAGGCAGAAGGATTTCGAGAAAATCTTTTGCTTAACATGAATGTGCATTAAAAGCACTTAAAAACACCTTCTGTCCATCTTCTGGAAATACAATATTGTAGCACAAAGGTAGGACAGGTCTCTTGCTTTCTTGCAGAAGATATTTTGGAATAACAAGGATATTTGAAATACTGCAGGCAGACCAATGACTTAATTTTAATTCACAGAATCACAAAATTTTAAGGGGTCAGAAGGGATCTTAATGACCCTACAGTTCTAAACCCCTGCCATGGGCAGGGACACCTCCCACCAGGCTGCTCAAGCCACCTCACACCTGCCCTTGAACACTTCCAGAGTTCCAGACAGTACAAATGATTGTAAGATTCTAAAACTGAAAAACGGAGCTTAACATCCAAACTATGCTTAGTATTTAATTAAAATTAATCCCTATCAGAAAAAAAACCCCACCGAAACCCAAAAAACAAAATAAAACCCCCAACCACCCCAAAACCTCCCCCCAAACAAACAAAACCCCAAAAAATAAATGACCTCCACAGCCGCACACCGCCCCCCGAAAAAACCCAACAAAAACAAACCAGAAAAAAGAAAAAAGTAGCAAAATAAAGATCACATGCTTTACTGAAGGGTAGCTGGTGTGAACAATTCACCTCTCAAAGAATAAGGTCTGAGAACTGAAGACATTTGCAAAGCAATTGCTTTTAAAATTGCCCATCAGATTTCATAGACAATGAGCTGCCTATGAGGAGTTAAACTGCTGAACAAGTCTAACAATACAACAAAAATGCCCAAAAAATGCTGTTTTACCAGAGCAAAATGTGGGAGAACCTATTTTACTTGCAGAAAATTTCCAAGCAGCTGAAACTGAGTGAGCAGACAGCAGAAGGCACAGCTGAGACAACACAAAATACAGTCATCCAGGACTGCTTAAGATTCATGTGACTCAATGCTGGTAGCAGGAAAGAGAGAACAAAGCAAGGCCATCATACACATAATTCTCTCATTTGTGGGAGATTACTGTGTTCCATCAGTCAAATAGGAATTATTGCTGGCTGAGTTGGAGACTCATAGTTGGTAACGCATTAGATGAATCTTGGCAAGTAAAACTGGGCTTTCAAATGGGAAAAGTCTTTAATTTCTGAAAAAAACTCCTCTGTTTTGCTTCCTTTTGTTTCCCTTTTGGCTAAAATGATGGGAAGTCATTACCCCACAGAACATGGTTTGTATCAGGAGGTCTGTATATATTCTATTTTTCTGTAAAAAGCACCCACAAACTTCATTTACAAAAAGTATAAAACCATCCTACTGAAGAGACACAAAAGCATACAATGCTCTTGGTCATGTAATTATCAGTTCTCTACCCACTGTCACAGAGCTCTCATGTGAGGAAAGTTGGGAGAAGTGTATGCAAGAGTCAATATCTCTGTAAACAGCCGTGTAATGGTGCAAAACCACACAAAACAGCTGGATCTTCAGCCACTTCTTCAGTTATATTTAATCCTTGTATTCTAAACTAAATTTTCCCCCTTTACTCTGACACATGGCATTGCAAGACTCTCTACCAGCAAAGAGGCAAGTTCCAGAAAGACACCATAACACAGTTACACAAAAAGCAGTAATTCTAAATTGGGAAATAGAAGGATCTTACTTGTCACCATTCTCAAATCCTGCCTTCCCATCCCTGGAAAAAAATTCCAAAAACCTGGCTTTTGCAGCTTTTAGAGGCTGCAAAAAATCAGAAGTGATACTTCCTCAGGCTTACACAGAAGAAAGCAGAAGACAGCTGAACTTTACATCCACATTTTAGAACAGGTTTGATGTCAAAAGTCAGGGGAAGTTTTATATATATGTATATATATATATATACAAAAATAAATCTAAGAAATAACAAATCTCATCTACTGTAGCACCCATTTCTGCTGTGTATTATATAAACCAGATCTTTTAACACAGAGAAATTTAGTTAAAGCCAGATCTTTTCCTCAGTTCTGACTGTGTATCTGACTGCTTTACTCAACCTACTGTTAAACTATTTGCTATCCTAGATTTGAATGTCTAAATTTACTGTTCTAAATGTTGTCAAATCACTAATATCCTCTTGCAAGTCATCTTAATTTCCACAGTAATTTTCCCTGTAATGACTCTTCATTTAAAACTCATGTTTACAATTTTCTAACATTTAGGTGATTTAAGTATATCATCTATTGAATGTCCTGGTCTTGGCAGCAATGAATAATTTTCTTGACAGATGGAATATGAAAAAAAATGCAAAATAAAACATTTTCCCAAAACATAAATAGCTGGTAGTTATCCCTCAGAAATAAAAGTCCTTCTTAACTTAGAAGCAACCAGCATGTCATACTCTCTGTAAAAAAAAGGTCAAGAATTTAGTTATGCCTTTAACCAATGTCCTGTCACAATGAAGGAGGCAGGCTATGAGAACAACATAACAACAATTTAGATGTCTCCATTCATTATTAGCCATTTCTCTTTTTTCCCCTCCTTCTCTCCCCTCTTTCAGCAACAGCATAAACCAGGTGCTCACAAAACTGCCTCTTAGTCCTTTCTGAAATTTACCTTCCCAATGTCAAACCTAATCAGATGTGACATGCACACCATGTATGGATTCTGCTCACAAAAACAAAGGGAACAACGTTAAGGGATCACTGCTTGCTGTATGAAATAGAAATTCAACTACAGGGACACAAAAGAAAGGGATGGTTACATCTTTACTGAGAAGATCACCTGCAGTTCAATGAATTTGGTTACAGCAATCAAGGTAAACACAACCCAATTCACAGCAACATTTATATGTGTGTGCATTGTGGTGATGTGTATAAACAGATGTATGGGGAGGTAAAAAACATCAGACTGATACTTAAAGGAATGTCAGTTGGAAAAATTAATCCCAAAGTAAGAATGTGTGACTGCAAGTATAAGCTAAAGCAAATTAAAGCAGCAGCAACAGTAGTGATTTTCAGAATAATAGTGTACAGGGGGTTTTAAAAATGGGAGAAATACAACTAAGCAGACATTTTCAAGATGTGGAAATTACTAATAAGCAAGAATTAAATATATTAGTACTGTGAATACTTGACATAACAATAACTCTGAGCTGAATTTAGATGAAATAGATAGATAAAGCTACTTAAAGCTATAAAACTACATCTTAATATTAGAATGAGATCACTGATTGCCACTTGGTCCAGGGGAGGCAAAAGCAGAATATGGCCAATCACATAACCCTGTTGTGTTACCACTGGTGCAACTGCCCCATCCAGCCCAGGGTTTGAGAAATGTTTTAGCCAGAAAGCCTTTCTGAGACCTACTGAGCTGAGTCTGACGAGGAGGAATGGATTCTACATTTCACAAAATTTGTCTGTGGTTCATTAGGAATCAGGACATATAAGAAGAGATTTTCTTATCACATCATCTATTAGGTATCTGTAACACACAGGAAGCAGTGTCCTTCACCCCTGTGCTGCCCAGGTTCACAGTTGCCCCAGGAGGGAAGGCAATTGCAGTCCCCAGTGTCAGGGCTGGCTCAGGCAGTGTGGGGTGACAATCATCCTGCCCCTGCCCTCAGTTACAACTCATGGCATCAGAACAACGTCAGAACTGACACCCACCATTCCTCTTGTGCCAGCTCGCAGGGCAAAGAGAACACTTGAAATGCACCAAGCAGAGTCTTAAAAGAGATGTAAGAATTGATAATCTCAAATGTGAGCTTGCTAGGTATACCAGAATGCTAGAAAATTATTTCCTAAAGTGAAATTTTTTACCTAGGGAAAAAAGCTGTCTAAATACCTTTTACTCTGGGCTGTGCACAAGTCCTACAATAGAAAAAAATCCCATTTTGGAATTATTCTAAAACTATTTTGGATAATATATTGTGATTGCAAGTATTGAAGAAAATAACTCTGGGAAATAAAGGCTCAAAGCATTAATAATGATTCTTCTAATTCCATTAAACAGCTTTAAGTAAAAATAGACACCATTTCACTTTATTGCATCTCATAAAAGACATTAAAGCTGATTTACTATTTATGCTGAATGAAACGGAGGAAAGGTTTCACCCAAAACAATGAAGCAGTACTAACACTGGTTCAGCTCAAAAAAAAAGAAACAAACAAACCCCTCAAACCTTAAACAAAGTGTATTTCATGAAAGGTTTTAAGTTTTTGAAAAACAAATGAACATCAAAAAGTAACTCCCAGTAAACAAAACTTTCTTTTACTTGATTCTTCTATGGACAATTTTTTGTGAGCTCTACTTACTGCTTACCAACCTTTAAAAAAAATAGAAATTATTACAGATGGTTAAGTAGCCAGAATAAAAAAAATGCCACAAAGAGCAAAAAAAGTTAGCATTATTGAAGAAATTAAATCTGGCATTTATTTCTAATTTATTCTAGAAGCTAATAATAAAGACTACAATTTCAGAATCTTAAATTGAAAACTACACCAAAACCATTTTTATGTTTGCTGTCACTCCATTAATATAAATGTGTGTTACGTAGTCAGTTTATATTTCACTTTAAACTACAACTGCATTTCAAGGAACCAAAGATCTGTTGGTTCATTGAACAATCACAAAAACTCCAGACTTGCTCCCAGCCATAGTGCCAGAGCCTGAACTGCCCCCACAGAAAACACAATTGGGCACAGCCCACACTGTAAATACAATTTCCAGCTCTGCAGCATGTTCTGTTGTTAACCCAGATGAAACTTTCCTGCTATTTTGTTACCTACCCACACAGCACTGTCAGTCACCTTTTGCAGCTACATTTTAAAATCAATGTCACAGCAATTATTTATCCTGTTAACATCACTAAACAGACAATTTCCCAAGTTTTCAGAACTTCTCAAAAGTGATGCCCTTTTGTTGATTTCTTCAGTAACCCCTCTCCATACAGTCATACAGAACAACAGGGTGTAGAACGTTTCAAGTCATACCTCACCTTAATGAAAATCAGAAAGCTTATTCTGGGTAGCATACAAACCAATCTAATATTTAACCAAAAATATTTTTGAAACGTATCAGTTAAACTATCAGTTCAGCTGCCATACACATTTTCTGTTTTTTCCTCTAATCCTCATTTTGTATTTCATATTTCAATTCCTTTGAAGAAGCAGTTCTAAATCAGGCTTTTAATCCAGAATGAGTATTTCAAATAATATTTACAGTCTTATCTGTTCTTAATACGCGTCTCTGAACTGTACTAAAAATGGCAGTTTATCTCAAAAAATTGTATTAAAAAAATCCTTAGATTTAAAATACAACCTTAGAATACTTCTTTTTTTTTCCTGGAATATCATCAGTTATATAGAATACAGCAATAAAAAGAAAAGCATTCAAAAAAACAAAAAGAAAAAAAAGAAAAAAAAAAGCAAGGAATGGTTTTTATTTTTAGCTTTTTAATCATGGTTTTAAATGAAGAGACAGAAGAGTTAGAAATGGTTCACACTGACCTGAGTCCATAAAGGACTGTTCCATCTGGATGCAGGCGAATCATTCTGTTCTTCACAGTGACACCATGAACAAATGACTTCTTGTCATTCAGGAAATAGGTGTCGGGCACCCAGAGCTGGTCAGCTACTCTGTTGTCCAGAGTAAGGTTTAGAGGTATTACATTATAGGACAGCCTCTTATCCCTCCACGCTTGCTGGAAGTACATTGTCAAGGTATAGTCCTGTGATTGGAAAAAACAAACAAACAAACAAGGTTTGCATTGAAACAGATGGCACACCTATGCAAAAAAAAAGACAATGAAAATTCACATGTATTCATTGTAACTGTTCCTAAAGGCAAACGTTTCTGCTCAGAATTTCCATAAGTAGATTTATTTATTTTTACAGTACTGAACATCTTGTATACATGTAATAACAGTAGTGAGAACACAAAGAAGATGGGGCATTTACATTTTATGAATGACTTGGAAGTTTTCATCTCAATATTTAAAAATAAAATAAAAAAAACTTGTAGACATTTAACAGCCTGCAATTTCTGTAGCACTTTACAAGCCTGGGAGTTCTAGGAAATAGGAACATTCACAGATCCAAATTTAATTTCAAGGTCTCCGCTGTATTCAACAGAGCTCTGGATCAAGCCTTCTGTCTCTGAAGTTGCAGTCACCACCCAAAGACCTCCCTAAATTAAAATCTCTTCAAAGTCTGTTAATTTTCCCCTGGGCACTGAAATCAATGGGAATTTTTTGAGGTTCCTATGCTACACACTCTTAGTCTTAATTGTACAGATGAAGTAACTGGTCACTTCACGGGGACAATGCAGAGAGCACAATTAGCATCTCAGTAAATATTCACAGTATTATGAGACTTGCATTGTCTTGATCTTGGCGACCACTGTACAGTGCTTCAGAGATGTTTTGACCTCTTGGTGTTTTAAAGAATAATACATTTCAAAGGTTACATCTTTGTAAAATCTGTTATACAGAAGCAGAATAATCATTATATTTAGTCAGTGCTAAAAAAATCTCTACAAATAACACAAAAAGTATATTGAGAGCTGTGGAGAAAGACTTGTATAAATGGCAATGTTAGTCTGTTTTATATTGCAAAGTAGAGTCCACTGTTTAAAGTATTTTTTATTACAGGCAGAAAAGAAAAGTTTATCTTCCTGCTGAACTACTTTAACAACATAGGTCACAAGTGTATTTTACAAGCATTTTCATTTAAAAGGATATTTGACATATGAACACTATATAGAACTTCTCAGAAAATACAAAAATAGATTCTTCTTATTCTGCAGTTTCACAGATTGAATACCCCAGTAAGAAATCACTGAAATTTGGTTGCTGTAATTATTCTCTTTACAATGTACAGTGTCCATCCTTAAACTAGGGAGGGCCTGTGAGAAATATGGCTATTTCAGCAGAGTTCTGTAAGCAATGACACAGCACCCTGAAACTAAGTGACCCTGCCTCTTCTGCAGATCAGTGTGCACGCAGATGAATCAGTATAATCAGTTTTTTGATAGAAATGTGCATTTCAGTGGTGGAAACACTTATTTTTTGCCTTATCCCTCCCCAGAAGAGCCCATGTACATGGGCTTCAAAATGCCTCTTCAATTTTCAGTGAAGCAGGGGAAATACGTGTTCTGTTGTGAATAGTTACTGCATTTCTTCCTTACCAACACAACCCAAAAATGGTATTGCTGTCCTTTCAGTGTTCCTGTCTGCTCTGGTTAAAGGTCAATCCCCTTCCCTTGCTGTGCCCCTGGAACCCTGGCACCTTTGGCCAGGTGTCACACAGCAACTCTGCAGGGATTCCAGTAGGTAAACACCAAATAAACCTTCCCAATTGTTTTACTACCAAATATATTCACCTGGTAGCTGTTCTACAACCTGACCAGTTTTAACAATCTGAAACCTCCTCCCCTTCCCCCCTCCCCAGAGTCGGGATGAGATTCTGCTTGCAGGAATGTTCCACCTACATCTGAAGAATTTTCCTGTTATGTTTCATTGCTGGTCTGCAGGATTTGATTCATAACCAGCTATCAGAAAATCTTCAGCAGGAAAATTTATTAGTCTTCATTATACTAATATATCATATCATCAGATAATGATCTGTAGCAATTATTTCTCTATTATCCTTGGAATGCTGCATTTTGTTCCTATTCCATGGAATAACCTACAAGTATTAATATACTGCATAAATATATAGAATAGGCTTTCTTTTTTTTACCTCAGTAAAAGAGGAAAAGAAGAGGAGGAAAAACCCTAAACATACATGGTTCATTGCATAGAAGTGAATTACATAAAACTGTAAATTTGGAGCACTGGCATTGCTGAAAGAAAAGCTAAGTCACCAGGCTGGAGTTTAAAATCAAACACACTGTGTTCCAGAAAGAGCTGGTGTTCTGACTAAAAATTATTTGTCATCTGTTGGCCCTAGTTTTCAGATGTGACTGGAATTTCTGATGGTCAAAACAGAACTCCTTTGAAATTGTTACGAAACTGTCACAAGCTTTTGAATTTAGGTTTTTATTTTAAATAATTTTGATAATTTAAAAAAAAATCCAAGATGTTCCAAGCTACATATTTCAAAGTGAAATTGATAAGACAGGAAAAAAGCAAAACCTTTCACATAAACTGCGATTTATTCCTTAGAAAGGAAAGAGGCATCTGTTTTCAAAATCCCAAAGGAAAGAGTCATTCAAGAAAGATGTGTAGGTACAAAATGTCCCTAAAGTATCCCAAGACCCTTTATGCTTTGAGATTAAGAACATTCTAATCTAATAGGAATACTACAAGAAAAAAGTCTGTTAAACTCACATTAAATATGGTATTCCCCTCTATTCAAAGGATAAATATCAGAACTAACATGTAAGTATCTTGTCTATAGGAAGAGAGGCACACAAAAGGAGTAGAGGAATAGAAATAAAGGATGATTTTAATTTGTTAAGCTTTAGCATACCTTTAAATTCACAGGGTTGGACTGTTAGAAACAATATAAGTTTGAACAGGAGCAAATTCGTTTTCACAGCCTTGCACAAGGGACTAATTATAATGAGCAGAGAGAACTCCAAGCCCAAAGGTCCTGATGATGGTGTCTGTGCAAACCACAGACAGAAATTACAAATGTACAGACTCTTTGCAGCACAGGCACATAGACACATTTCTCCCACAGAAATAAAGAGTTTCCTCAGATGCCCTGGACATGAAATGCTGTAAAAAAGTGTATTAGTGTTGACAAAAGTTGCAAGAAAAACCTAGAATATAAAAGAAGCAAACATATTTTATGTAAATAATATCAATTTTGTAGTTTTCATTATTATTCCATTGTTTGCCAAGATTTAAATTTAATAAAGTTTTTTGTCCTGAGCAAAAGTTTAGGCATCAGAAAATGGACCATTACCCGTATTCTGTTGTGAGCAAAGAAAAGGTGACTCCTCTTTTTCTCAACTCACCTTTCCACTTTTCCTCTTATTTCATACAATGAACAGAAGAGCAGCAAATAGAAAACAAATTCATCTTTATGCATAATTTTCCATATGAATAAAATAGTATCAAACAGTTTCATTAGTATTAGCATATTCATGAGTAACTTTTATCCTGCACATTAACTCTGTGCAGTGGTTGCCTGCAAACATTTTAGCTGCTGGAAGTGTAAATACACTGAGAGATTTAAACTTGTATTTAGATAAATCACAGACATGTTGTCAGTGAATGACCATCAATTTCAGTAACATAATTTTCAGATGTAACAGAAGACACTGGACAGGAAAGCATCAAATCTGAATATTGGCATTCTTATTTATATTCTCACATTTCATTCATGCCCTGAAATAAATGTTTAAGCCAAAAAAAAAAAGAAAAATCAGTTTGGGCCTATTATTAGTTTAAAAAGATTAGAACACAGGCCTTAGCTAAACCTACCCATGGGCCAATAACTGACATATTGCTGATCCTCTTTTTATATTGGAAAAAGGATCAAGGCAAAAAGGGAAACAGAGGTCATGAATATTCACAATGACGGTGGGTGTTTAATGCAAAAGACTCTACCAGATGTAAATTTTTTCAAAGCATAATAATAAGGTCCAATGTGAGAAAACATGTTTAAAATATAGCTCACTCTTCTGCATTACACAAATCAGGACTGATTCACACTGCAGCTTACAACTGTAACCAACACTTCTATTAACAGGGCTAGAAAACAGCTACTGAAACACTGGAAGCAATAAAGGCAGGAAACTTCAGGGGAGAAAAAAAAAGCAGAAGGAATATACAATATCTAATGTATATAATATACATTCTGTATATTGTAAACATAGTATAAGACAGCCTGAAGTTGAAGAAGCTATTTATCATTGTTCCACATTAATGAATGGAGAACTCATTCATGGTTTGGCTTAAGTCCACTCCTCATCACATTCCTGGTTATCATTTACTTGTAAAAATGCTTTCCCATATTTCCATGTATGGCTATTTTAAAACAAAATTATTTCCTTCTGAAAATGCATGAAGCAGAAGATTTTGCCTGAACACTATATTTATTTAACACGCACATTTAAAAAACTGTTTGTTGATAACATTTAAAAGTGCTGATTAACAACCCTTTCAATCCTCTTTTTGTTTAAAACCAACCATACAACATGTTTGATTCAAAATTATCTATCTCTGTCTCTCATTGAGGAAAAAAAAATGTAAAAGGTCTGCTTAACACTGGAGACACCACAAAGTGCACAAAGTGACTTATATAAAAGTAGAAAGAACTGCTGAAGGAACTGGTGATACCAAAGAAATGCCAAAATAGTCATATGCCCTTTCAAAAAATGTATTTTTCACATTCTGTAAATCTTTACTTCAAAATAAATTAAAAACACCTCAAAACAAATAAAAAAGCCACAAACAACATCAGGAACCTTACACAGAATTCAAGTTGAATTCTCTCAGTCTACCAAATCCCACTTCCCAAGCTGGCATTAAATCTGTGAAACATTTGTAATTAACTGAACTAAAACTTACTAAGCGAGTTTTCCCCTATGGGAATTACATCTTCTCAAGTTTATGATCTTTCTGAAAGCAAGAATATCCCAACACCAAGTTTACCGTTTATTTTGCTGTAACTCTCCTGGAATTATTCATCAGCAATTCTCATTTATCAGCTGAACAAAGCAGCAAAGATGGGCTGTTTATCTCCCACCACAGTTCTCAGAAAAACAGTGTTACAGAATCAAGCAAGAGACTTGGTAGGAAAACCAAATGACTGTCAGCAGAGCTTGACTCCTTAGCATGAAAGTTTTGATCCTGATTATATGAAATCTGTGATAAAAGACTGGAGGATTTCAGCAACAAGAGCATGAATTTGTGTCAAAGAACTACTGAGGGTAGCCAATATTTATATTATTTCTTCACAGTGATTTAGGTAATGACACAGCCTCACAGTACAATGCACTGAAGTGAAATGAAGCAGTTCTGGCTGATATGTTTCCTGCAACCTTAATTAGTTTAGCAAGATGCTGTGACACTTGATTTTCACTTCTGAGAAGTCATCCAGACTGAAGCATGAGACTGCACTTTTCCTGAGCCAGCAATCTGCATGTCACTCCAATCAACGAGCATCTGCCATAGGTCTTTTAGCTCTCTCTGATTTGCTGTCTCTTGATAATAAGAGGAAGATTGATTAAAGTGAACCTGGACTGAAAACTGTAATCTAACTGCTACTTGGTTAAGAGAGTCATGTGTCTTGAGATCCTCAGATTGTTCTCATTTGAAAGGATCTCATCATCCTGATACAGCACTACAGGATTCTCAGATGAATAAAGCAAATGCAGAGTATGATGAATAAATGCAACTATGCTCACTTAAAAGAAGTTATGAAAACAGTAATTTTCTGCCTCAGACAAAATTATTATTTAGTTATGTCTTTGAAGTAAAATAAAATTTTAGGCCAAGATTGACAATTTTTGACAAGAAACGTCAAAAAGTTTATTTATATTTGAATGTCAAAGTTTTCTTTACTCATGTATCTCAAGTTATTTCCCAGCGCTCACAGATCATTCCCTCTGTAGTTGTACAATTCTACAGATTCTACAGATCTGAAGATTCTACAGATCTTCAGAAAGGTAAATACCTTCAACAGAAATCATATTTCTATTGCTTTTTATTATATAATTATATAATTTCCTATTATATAATTGCCTTGCAAAGTAGTAGAGAATTTGTTGAAAACACTAAAGAACAAAACAATCATAATAATCATTAAATAAAGTGGAAATAAACCTATGGTTAAGAAGAAATGGAGATCCAGCTGACAGGTTTGATGAGAGCAGATGGTGGCCTAAGATATTGTTTTGCAGAAGAAGAGACTCAAGAGTAAAAAACCATAAACAGCAACAAGAATTCTGAATGTCCGATACTTTTAGTGAGGGGAAGGGGAGAGGGAGGAATTCCAGGTAAGAATCTAGTTATTGATAGATTAAATCTAGCTTAAATCTGAGAATTCCATTTCTGCCTAGATGCAGAACTAAACTGACATAACATTTGAATAAATGCTCTTTTTCCTTTTGCTTTACAGATTCCTAAGTTCCTTCACAAATCAACAAAGCCTTAAGAATTCATTCAGAGACTGAAAGGCTTGGCAAGTTATTGCTGCTGTGGATCATAGCCATTAACTTCTGAAAAATGTACTAAATTAGTACTAAAACAAATAGGTGTTAATCCAAACCACATAATACTTATTTTTAATACAAATATTTTGCAATATTTTTCAAGGAGACTTATGAAAATGAATAAATATTGCCAGAATTTGTTTATTTATATTTTATTTTATTTTATTTTATTTTATTTATGTTGGAGACAGGCATGCAATAAGAACACACCAAGGTTCTTGCATCAACAGCCAAAGTTCATCATTGGGTGTAGTCCTGGTTTTGTGCCTGAGATGTTTTGGTTTTCTGAAATTCCTTTCCCAGGGAATTTTCTGTAAACAAAAGAAGTATTTTTGTAAACTGTACTTTGTTTACATTTTTTCCCTAGGACAGACTTCTTCTTGATGTCCCTCTGATCTAACCAATATAATTAAAGAAGTTTGTCTTTGTTTCACCAATCAAATTAGTCTGTGTAAAGAAGTATAAAAAGAAGACACATCCCAAAAATAAAGAAGTCATTTTCAGCCTTCTGAAGTTGGAGTCTTGTGTCGCTGTGGTGTACAACAGCATCAGTTGGGCAGCTCCCTTTATAGGGTTTTCAAATTTCCCCTGCTTACAGACATGACTGGTCAAGGGTCTCAGCTACGCCCGGTTCACTGGCCAATGATATATCTGCAATTAGGATCAAATGGGGTTGGCTGAGATCCCTGCTTGGGTTTGATTCCAACCTATCCCCGCCTTATCTGGGGACTTGTTTACTTCTGGGCCGGTTGACTTTGGGGGGCAGGTTCAGTGATGGTTCTCGCAGCCGGAGCGTGGGCGCTCCTGGGCACTCTGATGATGCACCCAGCGGTGGCTTGGGCAGCAGCAGCACTGGTGAACCTGTGCGCGATGCAAACGCTGCCAGCACTGGGGGCTCTACACGTGGTATGGGCACAGGCGGCACTGGGAGGGCCCCAGCGGTGGAGCTGCCGGCTTCTCTTCCAGTTTCTGGCGTGCACGTTCTGCCATTTTGAGCGTGCAGCTCCAGCACCATGTGGCAACCACCATCTTGGGCGATCTACACGGCGACTGCCATCTTGGGTGATCTGCACGGCATCCGCCATCTTGGGTGACCCGTGTCTGAGGCGCACGGTGTCCGCCATCTTGGGATTTTTTGGTGGGCTGTCTCCGTGGCATGTTATAGGGTGTGAGCCCCAAAGACGGCGCCTGTAGCTGGGGCGTGGGCAGCCCTGGGCATTCTGAGGATACACCCAGTGGTGGCAGCTTGGGTGGTTGTGGCGTGGGCGAATCCACACATGGTGCAATGATTGCTGATGGTGGCGGTGTGGTAGGACGCTGGTGCAGGGATGGGGAGCCTAAGTAACGGCCCCCACCTCAGTTTGTTGCCTGTCTTCTTTGCCCGCACACCTGAAATGGCATCTGCTGCCCCTGTGGCTCTGCCCCACTTTCTGTGCTCACTGGGTGTTCCAGCAGGCAGTGTCTGCGGCATCTTTACTGCCGTCTCTGTGTCTCACTCACCTTCCAACTGCCCCAGCAAGCCTAAAACAATTTTCCAGGGCTCTATAACGTTCAGTCCATGGTTCCCAGACCACGCCAGGAAGGCCAGCAATGCCTGCTGCATATACTTTACTCCCCATTTAGGTGAAAGGAGAATCCATACCCTGATGATGGGGTTTTCTTCCAGTGAAACTCATCCTTTCATATATCCTGGTGCCATTTTTCTATTTACAAGGGGTATTTACAAAGGGGGGTCTGGACTTTGGTCGGCTCTTCACACCATTTTCGGTCAGCTCTTTATGCCATTTTGGCTGTACTCCTCGCTCACCATATTTTTATACAGCCTGATGGGCTGTTCTGTCTCCCCTCACTCTGCTGGCAGGATGGCTGTCATCCTCACACGGGGTCACCACGTGCTGTCATAGGTTGGAGACAGATTCATGACTCAAATCCAATGACCATGAGATAAACAACAAAGGGTTTATTATGGCAGCTCTTTTTATAGGGGTTTTGAATTTCCCGGGTTTAAACAGCTGATTGGTCTGGGTCTTAACACCACCCAGCTCCTTGACTTGTGACATGTCTGCACTCTAGATTGAACATGATTGGGTGAGGTTCCTGTCTGGGTTTGAATCCAACCTATTCTCGCCTTATTCGGGGCGAGAATTTTGATTACTTCTTTATTTGTTTACTTCTGGGCTGGTTGAATCTGTGGGGCAGCTTCAGACCAGCTGCACTGTGACAATTTATAAGCACAGATTACAGAGATTTAACAACAATCACACAGAGAACACTGATGTAAGAGATAGGCAGTGAATGAGAGAGCATGAGTTGAAGGAAAACATTTATAAAATACTCCAAAACATTTCCTTTAGTATTTAGCTCATTGCAGAATTACAAAAACAATGGGACACATAATATTTCCTATAATAATGTGCTGTATAACTGAAACACAATTAGACCAAGTTTATTTCTTTAGCTTATTACAGTCTCTAAAAGCGGCAGATAGTTCACGCAAATTTACAGGACAAAACCAGCGAGGTCTGTGCATGACATTTTCTGAGTTTATTTTTGCTTTCTTTTTCTTTTAAATGAGCTCAGAGTCCTTCTCCCTTTGTCTGTATGCATACATTTTCTCACATACTACTACTACTACTAACCATCATAGATATTTATGCTGATTTTCTTGGCATTTTTGCGTTGTTTTATTTGTTTTTCTTTTTCTTCTAAATCTTTGTCAAATGCATGCACTTTGAAAACAGAAACAGAGATGTTTCTAGGCAAGGGTGATCTGGCAGTTTTCTCATGCCATTCCCCAGTCCCATGAGGAGCACCAGCAGCAGTTCTCTCCTGTTAAACACTGTCACATTCCACAACACTTCATCCCTCTGCCCTGCTGATTCCCAGCTCTCTAAAACGGTTCATTAATTCAGCAGTAACAAACCGACACCTTGAAAGAAGCAATGTGCTCTGGAGACCACAAATCTCCTCCAGAAACATCCCTAGAAGGGTTTCTGAATCTTGGTGCAATATACCAGAGGCTGCACTGCAAACTGATGGGTTTCCTCCCCATTTACATATAAATCTTGTGGGAATAGACAAACCACCCTGATTCAGCCCTTCCTCAGCCAATAATCTCTTGCATACTGCAACCTTATGTACAGATTTCATGAAATTTGAACAGTGAAGAGTGTGAGGATGAAAAAAAGCAATAGTGTCATGTCACCTGGACCTTTTCCTGTATTTAAAACGCTCTGCTCCCTGAAGCCCAAGATGTGACAGGCTGTTTCCTCTCAGAAATGTCAAGTACTGCAGAGAACTGTCAGCACTGAAGTAAAAAGGACAATTTATTATAAATACATATCATTTCTTTCACTGATGACAAGCCTGTGGAAGCTGGTAGAAGGTCCAATTTGCATGACAGCACAACACTTCAGCGAAGAGAATACACTTAGCTGAGACACTGCAAGAGAATAAATGATGTATTCAGATGAAAAAAAATTAATATTATTATGCTCTAGGAAAAAAATCTGGGAAAAAAAAAACAGGTGGAAAAATATTGCATCTGTAATAGTCATTAATTATACTCTAAATTGTCCATGGTTCAGCAAAGCCAAAACCGATTGGAATATCTCACAGCAAAAATTTCATTACAAGTGCCTCTGTTACAAAGGTGTATTTTCCTCTAGTTCAACCTCACACTCAAAGCAAGAGCAACTGTAAGGTCAGACCAAGTTGCTCAGGGCTTTAACTAGCCTGGTCTTGAAGACCTTGAAGAGTGGATTAGAACAAGACTTGATTAAAAAATGAAACTGCTACTTGCATTTACAAAGAAGTTCCCTATGCTTCAAAAAGGAAAACCCTAATCTAGCAGTGACTGCAACTTAATTTCAGTTTGATTCAAAATCACCACTGTCTGATTTTTAGAGCCATTGCACACTACTGCTTTTATCTATTCTGTTTAGTGTATCATTATTCCAGTCTTTTTGTGTCATTTTCTCAGCAATTGCCTTCATTCTTTAATCGCACAACTATTTGAGACACTTAGAAATCAACAGGATTCAGCTACCACTGAGGTTTTGAATGCATCTATTGTTCACTATTTCCTACATGCTTCAATTGGCACCAACATTTTTTCATGAAAATATTCCCTGTATCTATACAATACATTATTTTTGCCTTTTTTTTCTCTATTAATCTTCAAAGTTTCCATCTGTGCCAGAGAATTTTCTATACAATTAAATAATTTATTTCCACTTTCAACACTGTTAATAGATCCATTGTAAACCATCCTGATTGCACTTTATCAGGCTGAAGCTATCCTCTCATCAAGACCTACTAATGTCTCTACACTTGTACTATCAGTTCAGAAATATACTCCAAGAATCAAAAAGAAAAAATTAATTTGACATCCTTTACTACCAAATGGGCTTACTTATTTATCACTGATTAAATACCTCATCCCAACCTTCAAAATATGTCGCCTCCTTTGTGGTTCACTATTTCTTCCAGAATTCAAGTCAGACTTGTTCAGTGACCGAGTGGAAGTAACTGTTTTGACAGCTGGAAAGATCAAGAACCAGTCCCAAGAGAATATTTTTTTAAGGAATGAAAGGTATATGGTTAATGGAAATGGCATGGAAAGTATTTCTTACTTGGCATTAATACAAATCCAGCCTATTTTAACAAAATAAGGATAAATAAGAATACCATACTTTTTTTTTTTTCCCCTGGTCAGACTGCTTGTTGGGGAAATGGCAGTAAAAGCATTACTGGTTCCATGCTTTTTAGCCCTTCTAGCAAATACCCATATAAGTGCATCAGGAAATTATTCAGGAAACATGGATCACATTTTTAACTAAGCTGCTTCATTATAATCATACTTTAAATGTATTTGACTTGGCAGACACACTTCTGAAAACACGGCTGGGTTTTAAGCAATTTTAAGATCTTGCACAGAGCTAACTTTCAACTTACACAGCAGGTCCCTCCAGCTACTCTTACTGGAAGGCATTTACACAACCTGCTGGGACTCAGTTTGACATCATTCCATCTGGACATCCAAACCAGCAGTCTGGATACAATCTTTCCTGCCTTCTCTCTGCTTCACACACTTGACATCATTGAAATTTCTGGAAAATGAAATGCCTAAGAATCAGAACTCTATGAATACTTCAGAACCCCTCGAGAAAGGGTTTTGCTTCTTCTTCACAGCTGAAAGAACACTAAACCAGTGTTTCCAAAAGCAGTAGTCATTTTTTCACAGGTAAAAGAATGCAATCCATGTGGTTCTTTTTTTGACATGTGGACTTGGATTATTATTCTCATATCTTTATATATTTGGAAACAAATCAAAATTAACCAAGTCAATATGCTCTGTTAGAAAGAAGTCTAAGGACATATTCCAACTTAAAACCTGTCAATTCTTGTATTAAAAACTCTCCAAAATTTGATAAAAATATGGAAATCAACTAATCCATGGATCAGAAACAAGCACTAAATTTGCAGGGGAAACTACCATCAAACATTCCTTAAAACTTACACAAAACATGTTTTCATTCATAAGATGACCTAGCAAAAGAGTTTCAATCCCTGTTTATGACAGAACCATTATTTCACTTTCCTTTCAATGGTCCATAGATATCAAACATATTTTTCAGTCTTACTATTGGAATTTTGGAGAGAAATGAAAATAAAAAAATTAATCACACAAAGACACAAAAATAATCAAAAAGCTCTGTGATGACTCCACTGAGATTGTCCTGAAAACAATGACTCATCTCCTGGCAGCTTGATCAGTCCTGACGAATTTGTAACACTGGATTTCTGAGCTCGTTTTCTACCTTCACAACAAAGATTTTGTTAAATATTTTAGTCATAATAGGTTCAAAAAGACATTAGCTGAAGCGCTTTGCTTTTTCTCTCAAATTATTAGACCACAGTAAATAAGTGCAGAGCCACAGCAGTAAGTGCAAGGCTTTAGCAGGTGCTACACAAGCAAAACCTCCAGTAGCTCATGACCTCATGTGCTGGATATAGTATTTCTGCTTGAGCACATTCCATATTAGCTGGGAAGCAGCACACATCGATTTGATATCTACTAGCTAGTAGCTGGTTAATTCATGCATGAAATGCACTTATATAGCAGTTCACTGGTTTGATTGATGACACATCTATTCTTTTAAAATAACAGCATACTTCCTGTCTCGAGTCACAAAAGTGCTTTACAACATATTCTTATGTTGCCACACAGTACTTGAAATTTAGGATTTTTTTTTAAAGAAACTTTTCTTTGAGATGTATTCTCCATCATGTCCCAATGAAGTAGAACCTCTATAAAATTTTCTCATTAAGAATTATTTTCTTTTATTTTAAAAAGTGAATTCCTAAGTAATGCACTTGCCAGAAAGGTGGTTCCTATATTTTTTTTTACCTACTGGGCTTTGCTTATCAACACTCTATTCTTGAATTCTGATCATCATCTTTCCCAGAAAGTCACAGGGAAAATGAGGAAGTATAATCCACATTTATAAGCAAACACAACAGAACCCAAATTTGATACCAGCACCACAGATAAGAAGCCCTTCTTTGTTTTTACAGACAGGGGTTGGGGTTTTTTAATGTTATTACTTCCAGCTAATCCATAACCAACCACTAAGAAACTTGAAGCCTTCTTTGCTATGAAATAATTAAAAAAGAAAGGAAACACAGCTCAGAATAATAATAAAAAAGTAACTTGGTAAGTGCTGCCCCATATGCTCTGCCCTGTTCTTGAGTAGAGAGTAGCTGTACAATAATTTTGAAACAAGAGTTCCATACCTAAGGGTATTTAAATTGAAGGTGTAAGTTTATCAGAAACTTTGCTTGGTAAATGAGACTAGTATATGGGGATTCTACCCACAATTGTCTCACTCATTTGTAGTGCTTTCCTGAAATAATTGTTACATCTCAGTTCATTATAATAAGTAACATACAGAGTAGATTAGGTGAGGGTTGTAGATCTTGAAAAAAGGAATCATGCTAGTGAAAAGTACTGGCTTTATATTCTTGCAAAAATATTCTTTCTTCCCAAATGTCTAAAAATCAATTTGAGTACAAAGAGAGGAAATACAGATGTGGATTAAATCAACACAATGACTAAAAATTGTTTGCATAGATGAAAGTTTCTTTGTTTTGACTTAAAATATAAAAAACATTATGAGACTAAACCATGTTTTCAAGCACCAATTTGAATCATAAGCATGCAAAGAAATTTGAAAATCCTATTTAATAGATCTTCCTGTTATAAACAGGTATTTATATTTTCTCATGGGCTCTATTATCCCAGCACCTAAAGTTAAGCAGAAATCTTCAAACGATAACTATTCATTCCAAACAGCATTTCAGAACCAGCACTTACACACTCCTCCCGAAAATGTCTTTATTGATTTTACTCAAAGTAGCTAATTCATTGTCACCATTTGCATATAACTTGAAGTTCTGATTTGTATCAATGCAAATTATTTACTGTTTACTTTTTGCTGTGTTACTTGATGCAACATTTCTTCCTTACCTGTCCCAAAAGTCTCCTCCTGAGCACTACAGAATGTTACAGGTGCTTGGAATTTGTTGTATTAGCACTGATTTTGTTAATGAAAATATCACCCAGACACAGATATTTGAATTCTAACACATGGTCTTATCTAGAAAAATGGTGCAAAATTTGGTGGGTTTTTTGTCTTTTATTTTTTGCCCTCAGTGGGTGTGAAGAAGGAAGAACAGGGAATATAAGCAAGTACATATGATCTTTCAAGGTCCTTCCCAACCTGGGCGGTTCCATGAACGTTTTGAGACAAGCACACCCTAAATTAATTGCTTAATTTCTCGTATTAGACAACTTGTTATTAATGTCACCAAATATTCCAATTAAGTACTCCTCTTAAATTATCTCCTCATCTCTGCTGTGTTCAAAAAGTCAAACTAGACCTCAGCTGGCCTACGGCATAACATGATTATCTACAGCAGCTCACAATTAACGAATTACACTCTACAATGCATGTGCTCTCACAATTATTTAGGAACTCACTGAAACATGAATTTAGTGTCTGCTTGTTTGAGCTATTCAGCAAGGAATATTTACAACTGGAGATGCTCTCTGAGCCTGGGAGAATTAAAGACTCCTTAGATTAAATAGAAAAAAATACCTAAAATTAATTATAGCAAAATCTGCACAAACAGAATGCAAATAACAGTCAATACTTCATAAAAGCACCTTTCCTGAGGAAAATATTAAATGCTTAAAACTAAGAACGTAATTTGGACTTTTACAGAAGAGCACTTTATCAAATCAATACTGTGAAGGGTCTTAAAAAAAACAAAAACAAAAAACAAAAAAAAATTCCCCGAAACAAAACAAGACAAACCTGGGTTCAAGAAAAGCCTTTTTGTACTTTATTCCATTTCTAGTAACTTAACTTCCCTTGCTTTTTATTTACATTGCTATCATACCTTGCAAAAAATGTATCCATTAATCAGTTAAATAAACAGTAAATATCTTTTTTATTCCCTAGTCTAAGTTTATTTTAAATCTTTACATGAGTGTGAGTCCTTTGAGTCAAATATACACAATGGAATTAAAAATCAAAAAACTACACAGCCCTGAACTTCTCTATTTTTTCTTAGAAAGGAAAAAAAAATATCTCTGCACTCTGCTATATAAAGAAATGTAATTGTAAGTAATTCTTTGGGTGATTTAATCAAAAATGTACCCCTCCATATCACAGACCTCAACTTTCATGATCACATATTTATTTAATTAAAATTTAATCTCCTTTTCTACCCAAATAAAGTTACAACAAAACAGAAATGCTAAATTACTGAGTATCATTCTTAAGCATATCATGACACTTTAGTACCACAACATATGGATTTTAGAACATGAAAATACAACAACTGCAGTGAGTGAGCTGGGAAAAGCTGGAATTTATATGTTATTTTTTAATTCCTATGTTCAAGAACAGCACAATCTCACAGTAAACTCCTAGTTAATAGGGAAACTTCAGTCTATTCATTACTTCATATTTATTTGTAGCACAATAGCAATTTTTAACATTCATCTTAGTTCAGTGTAATTAACCATTCTGCTTAGAATTGAACAGACAACAAAAATGAAGGGGTAAAAGAGGATTCCGATTGCAACCACTGGATAATTTACACAATATCCACACATATTATCTATTATTAACACTAAAAGTCACATTTTAAAGACTGAATGTTGAAATCCAATATTCCTGGCTGCCAGCCAGGCATAGAAAACAGACAGGCTAATGCTAAAGAAAACAATTTTTTATTCATTTACCTTCTGTGGGAAATGAACTGTGTAGTGAATATTTCAGAAGATGAAAATTGTAATTGCGTGTGTAATAAAGCTGAAAATTAAGGAGAAACAGATGGAAGACTTAAAGTTCTTTTTTGTAAGTGATAAGAGGATGATTCATAAGTATTTGACATTAGTTAAAATTACTTATGGAACAAATGTTTATGGAAAATGTTCTGCTGAGGACAATGTGCCATCTCACAATCAGCAGTGAATTATTCTAATGGAGATCCCTAATCAAAAAGGGAAAAGGAAATAAACTAAGAAAAAGAAAAAAGTCAAAACTTGTTAATTTCTCCTGAACTTCAGTGACTTGTGTCTTAAATTTCTACCTCAAGAACTGAGGGCATTATCAGAAGCATTGTAGATCACAGTAATTCTATTAATTTGCAGTTTTAAGATCACTTTATAATGTCACTAAATAGTAATTAACTTTCTAATGTCAGTTCAACAGAATGTAGGAAAAATAGGTGACATGTAAGTGCCTGAGACTCATGGTGAAGTTACCACACTTTGTTGCAATAACCCCAAGGAAACATTATTTTTAAGTCTCCATCTACTAATTCTAAACAAAAATTGACAGGAAGACCAACTATCTTATCCATACTTACATGGTTGCATATGACTTGAAATATATCAAGTGTACATTTTCACATACAGCTAAATACTTAAAGTAGTAACTACTTAAATAATTAAAAATACACAGATTAATTTCTTTTCCTTTTTTTCCTAATACTGTATCATGAAAAATGCAGCTGCCGTACACTGATGGTTTTGTTCAGAGTAAATAGGCCAGAACTTTGATTGTGCAGTCAATAGTTCTCTTTGACATTAACAGATTATTTCCAGGCAGTGCAGCACCAGCCTTGCTGCAGGAGTGGGGAGTGCAGAACAATTCACAAGTGGGTTGTTGTGGTCTTCAGCAGCAGACAGGAGGTCCCTGTCCATGTCAGCAGCAATCATGCTGCAACCCAGATCCAAATCTGTAGGTAAAATCCAAATTACATCTGGTGCCAATAATGCAGTAAAACACATCTTAATTAATCTATGAATTTTTTGCTTTAAAATATACAGCTGAGTTCTGTGGTCTCTTCACAGGATGTCCTCTACATGGTCACTTTCTCAATCAGTCATAGACATATTGCTATGCATAGGTACTTATAAAATAAGTTAATCATGTCACATATAAAAGGGTTCATTGAGAATTTCAATAAAACAGTCCCTAACCTCTGTTAACTGTTAATAAAATATTGAAAAATATCTACATCTTGGTCTTCCTCTTCCACACTGGCCATTTATATTGATTTCTGATAATACAATAGGACCAATTTGCTCAGTGTTGTTTGAAGATGGAATATAAATGACAAAATGAAATTTCTGTCACCATTTTACTTCAATCAGCCACTCAAGTTTTGCTTCAGCCTAAAAACTAGAAGGGAATGTGAACAATGAATAACTAAAAAATTTCTTGACATGGTCATCAGAAACTCTGCATTGCTAGTTTGACCACAGTTATTTTCAGATCTCCTATAGAAGTGTACAACCCCAACACAAGTTTGCAAGATTCTGCAGCCAAACAGGCAGAAGGTCTGTTTGGTCAGGGGAGCTTTGATTTTGGTCTTGTTCCCCATTACTTGGGGAGCAAGTAATTGCATACTTGGTCCAATACACCAATTGCAGCAGTAAGGGTCACCTGTCAGCTGCTTCCAACTTTTCCCCATAGTTTTACTCTGCCAATATGTTCCATATAGTCACTTCATCAATATAGAAAGTTTAAGAGGTTAAATTACTTTAATAGTAACTAATGGGAAAATAAAAGTCTTGCCCTCTTTCCTGTGGTGGTTTGGGTTAGTGTACAATAACTCTTCGGTCTATTTTGTTTAAGGCAGGTTTTTGGTATCAAGAGAACAGCAACAGCAGAACCTACACACCATAATGCACCACAGTTACACAACAGACAGACTCGAGCTCCCAGGAAGTTTAAGAAAAACGCAATATTAAGTGCACAACTTGTAATATACTCATAGAGCCAGAAAGTCTTTTCAACCGTATAAAAGAAACCTATAGATACACACACCCAACAGCAAATTACTTGTCTGTAAAAGCATCCAAGTGTTAGGAATTTCTGGTTCTGCAAGACAGCATTTTCTATCAACAGTAACATTATTATGTATTGAAAATATCTAAGTGGAGCACACGTCAAATAAAAGCTCAACTTTTCTTGTTACAAAACAACTAAAATGGATACTTTTTAATACCCAGGGAAATTTACCATGACTCAGTTTATTTTTTTGCCTAGAGGGGTTCAAGGATATTAAGCAATTTCTCCACACATACTGATGTTTGGATGTTTCTATGCATTCATTTTAATTAGTTGTTCACATTTTGATTTTTATTTGTTCTTGCAATGATCCATTTGCCTACATAATCTCTTGATGTTTTTTCTGTCTTCCCACAAAATGGGATTTCAATGACTATATCTAACTCTAACTGAACAGGTTATTGAAAGCTAGATCACAACATTACATATGCAAAATCAGTATGAGAAGATTGAAGAAATTTTCCAGACTACAGCACAGAATTAAAAGTCTGAAACAACAACAATCTAAACAGCAAGTTTCAAAATGTCAGTTAAAACACTTAAAACCCCCACCCTGTTATATGTCTGATGAAGAAGAACCAAACATCACACCTAAAATGGCAAGAGGTGCCATTGTTACCTATGAACAACAAGCTTAAACATGAACACAATAAAGTTCTAAGAAATCACTTTGGCACCTCCAATTGACAGACTGCTTCCAATCTTTCACTGGTGGATTTTACTGCATGTATTGCAGACTTATCACCTCATGTTCTGCATGGCTATTCTTTAAAAATATAATTTTGTTATGCCAAGCAAAGTTATCTCCAACTAGCTACGGGTACCCCAAATCTGGAAAAAAGCTGATAGTGACAGGACATTAACTATATTTGTTCCACAAAAATAAACCACAAATTTGCACGTTCAAGGAAGAAAAATTGCAATGAGGCAAATACAGGAATAGATGAGCACAAATTGTGGGGTTTGATAATATAGGTCATTCTACAGAGATCTCCGGATACAAATATAATTTCAGCCATAGAACAGGCTGAGAAGTTTATTCTTTATTATTATTTTTTTTTTAAATTTCCAAATCTAGTAGATGATTTTGCACTGATCACTTCAAGTTTGGTGAAACAGAGAAATAAATAGGCAAGAAATTACTGCAGAAAGTGGAAGGCTGGTATCATAATACATGGCATAATTCAGGACCTGATGCAGTGAGTAATGTTGTTACCAAGACTGAAGTCCAAAAAAAAACAAACCAAAACAGAAAAGGACTAACAGAACCAGACAACCACATATCATAATGCAGCTTTCAAAAAAGTAGAAGGTTAGTTGCGTGGCTTTCTAATTAAAGCTTTAAGATCCCACACACACTCCACTAAATGCATCATAAAAAAAAAAAAAATTCCTTCTTCATTTGTTCATACCTTAAGAAAGTCTTAACACAACCATATCACAATGAAGGGAAAAAGCAGATGAATAGAAATTAGCTGCAACACAAACACTTTGTGTTCTGTAGAGAAGGAAACACACCTGGGAAATTTCTTTCTGCAATATGTGTTACTTAAGAGATAATGTCAATGGAATAGTGCATTCTTAGAGGATAGTGGTTCTCCTGCTGCTATTAAATGCCAAGGCACAGCTAAGCCATTTGCAAAGCAAGGGACATTATTCCAATGATAATATTCTAGTACAAATGGCATTTCTACTATACTGAATAGGATACTTTGATTCAGTCATTTGATCTGATACCTGCTATTGTGACAGAGTAACAGTTGCTTAAAAGTGCTGCTCTAAAATTGCAGCATTTGAAGCGACCACCTACAGAAAGAACCTTCAGCATTTGCAACATTTAATCAAAGCACATGAACATCAGCCAAGTCTTAAATGACATTAGATACATATTTTTATGGCCATTTGGCACATAGAGAAACTAAGACTTGTCCTACCTTATAGTACAAAACAACTAGCAAAATAACTAGAAACAAAATGGAGAAATATTAAAATTTACAGGAGAGGTACACCCTCCTACAGGGGTTTGCAACCATTTGCTACCACATAGAAACTTGGATGTGTTTTATACCAGCAGCATGAAAGGTTTGCATCCTTTCAGCTTTCCAAATGAGGTACCCTGGATGCCAAAAACAGGGCAGGGAGGGCATCATATTTTCAAGATTTCACATATCCTAAGAAAGGAGATTGCTCTTGCATTCAAGTTGTCATTCATTCCTCACTCCTGCATAGGAGGAGCCTCAAAGCACTCATAACCCAGATTTGTTCAGTCTCAGAAGCATGACTCTATTGTTAATGTAGGAAGAAACACACAATCACAGAGTGATTGTCTGCGGTGCTTTATTGGAGAGCTCTGAGAGTCAGGGGTCTGAAGACCCAAATCTTGACTCCACCAGAAGTCCGAAAATAGGCACAGTTTTATACTTTCTTATTACATAAGTATACATGTTAAACATTAAACCCCATTGTTCTATTGATTTTACCCAAGCATGAACTTAGAATAATCGATATTTTTACGATTCGTGTTTCAGACTCTTACGATTCGAATTTAAGATCCCCGTGATTAGTGTTCAAGATAATAATCATATTTAGTTACCAGATGCTTACAATTAACAATAAGGTAATTTATCAATGATTATGATATGGTTCACCTTAGCTTACTAAAGAACATCTAACTTTATTTAAGCCTAAGTATTACATGCATTCCCCTTCCCCCCCCCCCGCCTTGGTTGCCTAGGCAAGTTATACCTGGTTGAATTAGAACAATAGCCTGAAATCACACCTGGTTACAGTGAAGGTAACTCTTAGTCTTATGTGTTTCAGAAATCATGTTAACCCTATCCTATCACTATCACTACTTTAAAAATGTTTGTTTTCTGAATTTCTATGCTTAGATAAACAAGCAACTCCTTGAAAAGGTCCTGCAACCCTTTTTCACCCAAGGGCAAAGCAGATGATTTAGTTCACATGTCCATGAAGTGGCTGGACCTTCAGAAATCTTTTCCATTGGGATGAAGATTTCTGGATGGCCTGTGGGGAAGTCTAGTGCAAAAGAAGAGAGAACTGTTATGGCAGGGCTTGTTGGTGATTGCCTTGGTGCCTACCCATGGATCTTACTAAGACTATACCACAGCTGTAGGTAGAAAGAGCAACTGCAGCCAGTGTCAGCTCACCAAGAGCCATCCTCAAACACACAGAGCACGAGCAAACAGGGAGAGAAACAGCTGGACAGTGCTGTTGAAGGAAGAAGCACTTATTCCATATTTAAAGATAGATCAAAAGACTCTTCATATGAAAATGGAAACCCATCAGGGATCCCAGAGCCACACAGGACAAGACCTCAGTGACAGCAGAGGCACCTTGACTCTCCTTGCACAAGTGACTGCTGGTGAAGAAGGCCTGCCCAGTGCTGCTACTGCTGCTGGCTCCTGGCACACAAATGAGGGGACTGCAGCATCTCTTCTGACACACACAGTGGCCTGTGGGCTGGCAGGGCACGTGGGGCCAAAAGGCTCAGCACTGTCACACAATCTGTGAGCTGAGGAGCTGTGAGCTGAGGAACCTGAGCCTTTCTGTGCCCCAGTTCATAGCCCAGTATTACAGTTCTGAATAAGCACCTCCAGATTTCAGAAAGAACTGCCAACTGGCTGCTTCTCTTCCCTAACAGCTGGTGAGCTGGTTTCCTAACACAAACTTGACAGAGTGGATAAGCACCACAGTGCAATGCAAACTCAACCATGATTGGTTGTATAAAAACATAACTAAAAAGCAATTTACTAATTAAAGCAAGGATTCCCCTGTGGTCCAGCTGAATAGAGAAAAAATTAAACTTGACTATAACTCAGACACCAGGAATTTGAGAACAAAGGCACAAAAGCTCTGTTTCACATTTTAACAACTAAAAATATCTTGAAATTTGGGAGCTTAAATCACATGCATATTCACAGCAAAACACATATACAGACAGTCATGGGAAGGAAGAACAAGACTGTTCTAATGATAATCATGTTCATTTCAGCAACTGATAGAAGACTGCTACATTAAAAACTTCATGAAAGTGTTGATTTTTATAAGCTTACTTCCAATAGTTCATTTTGTTTGCTACAATTGTCATTCAGCTACTTCTAATCCACAGCCATAGATTTCACGTTTAGAATTACATGTTACTGTATAGTTTAAATTCTTCCTATTAGGAACTTCAAGCTCCAGAACTCTATTTATTGCATTCTTTTTTCTTTCAGTTTGTATTTGAATTATGAATAATTTCTCAGGGAGCTTAAAAAATAAGTGAAATCACTGAATTTGTCACAATTAAAATTATTCATATTAATTAGTTATTCAGAGGCAACTTATGTCATCAGCACCCATCCAGTTCAGACCAGGAAGTGGTACTGTGAAGGCAGTGTAACATAAAATCTTAAAATGGTTCTCTCAAGGAACTCCAAAGCACACAGCCTTGATAATTTTTAGTTTTTCTTTCATTTTTTAATCTGGGAGAGGACATTGGGCCCAGAGCATTTTTACTCTCTTCTCTTTTTATGCAGACCTCATTTTATGGTCTAATGTTGATCCGGTGATTTGGGCATTAAACCTCAGTTACAATCCTTTGCCTTCTATAAACTTCTTCTGTGATCAGGAATAAACCAGTTAAGACATTCTGTAAGTTCACTCTATTTCCCTCCTGGGGGAAGTGTCTTAAGTACATTATATGACCTGGACATGCCAAAATTTGCTAGAATTTGACCAGAAATCTATCAATACTTAAATTTGTCTCAGCAGACATCAAGATACCACTAATGCTCTAGAGGTAAATTAAAATTGCACATGCTGCATGTTTGTGTTTTTGCTTGTCTCAATAAAGGATGATTATTTCCTTTTTTGTACTCCCTGGCATAAGGTAATGTGGCAGTTAAAGTAAACAACACCAGACAGACTTAAAAATTGATCCTACAGTTCATTCTATGTGTTCCTAAGGGCTTTTCATTAATAGCACCCAAAGAGTAAAAGCATAATTTACCTTATGTAAGGTAAAGCTAATTATCTCACATTAAAGCCCCAGTGACTAATCCATAAAACAGCTGGTAGCATCTATTTTCAATTGCAAAACCATTGTCTATCTATCACTTTGTTTCCAGAACATTACATGCAATTTTTCTTGGTAATTTTTGCTTCATAAAAAGTTGACCCGAGTGTAGTCAGATAATACTGCATTACTAATGTCAGAGCTAAATCGACTCTAATTGTGCAAAAACCACCTCCTATGGTTCTTACCAAACCATTTCAGATGGTTCAGAGCATCATCTATCCATAAAATACACTTTTCCTTTCAGGTCTGTCTCATTTAAAAAAAAAATTCATTGTGCCTATAACACCAACACATAGAAATCTTTGCTGATATTAAATACATGAACACTGAGAGCCAAAGAAAATCTTTTGTTCAGAAATGTATAATAACGTTACTGCTGCATGACTACACTCAAGGCAAAGCTCACCAAAATTATTTTCTTACTCATATTTCTACGGATAAGAAGAGAGCTTTGATGAGAACAGAACTTGCTCATTTTTCTAAAAATGCAGTGTCACACCTTTCTTTCATTTTTCTGTCTCAGGCACTTCAAAAAGTCTAAAGCACTTCTGAAAAGAATAACTCAAAACCTGCCACTGCTGCAGAAACGTCTAAGTGATATTACTGGTATACTACAGAAAGAAATCTCATAATAGTAGCAATCTGTAATAGTCACAAAGGGCACAGAGACAATGCCAAATTTTAATTTCAAAACATGGTGATATATGTTAATGAGGTACTGTGAAAAACTCCAAGCCTATAAACTTGGGGATTACCACATAAGGGAAAAAAACTCAGAAAAGGACATACGAAAAGACATTGGTGGCCACATTTATTTAGTCATAAATAAGCTCCTTTAATCTTAAACTCAATGCCAATGTACTTATCAGTGTAAAACAGAGCAGGATAATGAACCAGAAAAGACTCTTAACAGAGGTGTTGCAGTACCACCAACTCAAATGCCTTCCCTCTGCTGAAATTGCTCTTAAACCACAGACATTTCCCTCTTTTCTTCTGACCATTTTGGATCACTCCCCCACAATACAGATGTGGTTTTCAGAGCACATAAAACTATTCAGATTCTTGCTGCTTCAAATTAGGTGTGAAATTAATGTACAGCATATACACAATAATTTGGCCACTGAGAATCTATGGAGGTGAATAGAGAAGTGTTCTGTAGTATTCTTAGTAATTCATAATATGTTATTTATTTCTGCAATATGCTTAAGAGCTGTCTTTGAAAGAAAATTATCTCTTGGGCAATGCAAAACCAAATTCTGAAACAAGTATTTACAGAAAAATAGCAATCAAAAAGTCTTTTACCTGTCAAAGTAGCAGTCTTTCAGTTAATGTCTCCCTCCAACAGAAGCCTTGCAGGGTAATGCAAATCTCTAAATAACATGTTTTTGTTCTTCCCAAAACCAGATACTCACATGAATACTACCTTGAAGGTAAATGACTCTCCAATCACCTAATTTCTACCCTAGTTAACATAACTGCAAATGCTCTCAGAAGTAAGTCAATTGAAAAACAAACAAAAACCAGAACCAAATCCCAAGCCCCTTAAAATGGTGCTCAAGTAGCTCTTGAGGTCCAGACTTCTCTATCTTGACCATACTTGTGTGGCTAATGAGTGCTGCTTTGGCTCAACAGCACATTTGTCTTTCTCAGTCTCCTGCCCTATAAGGAAGACCTCCCAAAAGCCACTTCATAGCAGTTTTAGATCAATTACTCTTCTTTAAAAAAAAAAAAGTTTTAATAAAACTCTGAATGGAACAGATTTTCTGAACTGCCATAGGACATTCTCAGGGATGCAGGTAAGATTACATGTTTCTCACCTCGTTGAATGAGTGAGGAAGGGAGGATGATGCAGAAAGGAGAGAAACAAAAACAAGGCCAGCATCTTTATTGCTACTGAGGTGACAAATTAATTTACTTTTATCTGAGGTTTTGGATTTGTAACTACTGCTATTCAGTGCTTTTTATTACTTCTGAAAGCATGGAAGAAGCCTATCGATTCCACTAAAATTTCTAATTTCAGTGTTCCTCCAGACAAGCAGCAACTTGGTCTGCCTGAAGATTTATCATGAGACAACGAAGAATATTACAGTGAGAAGAATGTAAATAGCTGCAAAAAACGTCTCCCTTTCTCAGCAAATATGGACAGACCAGAACTAAAACTGCCAAACAACTCAGCTTTGGGCTAGGCAAAAAATATCACTTCCACACATCCAAAAACTAAAAATTGCTGTGAAATATAAACTATTATAGTCCTTCAGAAAGTGAAAAAAAAATGGTAGATAAACTTGAATAAATCTCCTGTCATTGATTTCACTTGGGTAACATCATTAAAGTACAATTCTTTTTAACAAAAATTTCACATAGTTGTGCTCTTCCTCTACTGCAGAAACTCTGAAAAATTACTATTTTCTTCCTCCATAACAATTCTTCATCCCTTAACCAAAAGGCTCCATTAAATATCCTCTTTGTTCTTGTTCAAGCTGTCTTTTTTTTGTTTCACACCTCCTGAAGTGCCTCCCTATACAGGTCCACTCATTTCCATATAGCCACTGGGAATCTTACAGCAAGGTGTCCTGCATTCCTTACCTCCTACCTTCTAGTAATGTAATGCCTCTTTGCATCCCTGCTGCTTTTGCTAATGACTGTATAGAAATGTTTCAGTGTCTATTTAAACTCCTCAGTATTGCAGGTTAAATTGTGATGTGTAATAATAGCTCTGAAAATAAATCTGCCTGTAATTAACGGCTTTATCCACAGGATTATAGAATCATACCTTTTCCCAAAGTCTACTTGCCTCAGATTTTTAGTGTGACAGCAGTAACTGCACAAATGTTATTGCCTGTGGATAGTACTCTAAGACTCTCACTGCAAATTAAAGCCCCAATAGGCTTGGACTGGGCCAAACACATAACAAAATAATGGTCTATGCCTCAAAATGTCAGTTGCATATCGCACTGTTCAACTGTTCCAAATTTCCAAAGCTGCATCTTCACAGACTTTGACCTCAAAAATCAGAAATGCTGTGCTTTTCAATTATACACAGCTTTTCCCACCAAACAGTCATCAGTTTTGCCTGACTCTCCACAGGCCACCTGCTTGGCCTCCTCATGATGTGGTCCTCAGTTAAGTACCTATATGTACCTTCTAAAATTGGTCTGACTCCCTCATTTAAATCACTCTCTAAACCAACCTCTCCTTGGTGTCATTTTATACTTTTCAGCATAGGCCAGATGACTTATTTCTTATCGTAGTGCTTCTGAATTAAAATGCAAAATCACCAACAGGAACATGTGCAATTACATGTGGAACAGAATGCTCCAAAAATGACTGTTTCCCTCAGTAGAAAGAAGAGGTATTTCACATCTTAAAATCAACATTTTGTCTTTTGTCTCAACATTCATTTTATGCAACAGTGTTCAGAATATGGCAGGTTGATGAGAATAACACACTTCAAAAGAAGAAACCCTCAAACTCTGTGTGGTTCTGACACAGATACCCGTGTCACCACTCACCTGCCTCTAAGAATGCTGCAAACTTGAAGACGTGTTCATGAAACCACAGCTCTCATTTCCCATCAGAAAATCCTCAACAATCTCTCTACTAAAAGTCCTGAGTAAGAAATGGGGAATATTCCGGAAAGCGAATTCCTGCAAACAGGAGGCAGCAGCTCTCAGGTCACAAGCCCACACAGAAGGCTGGGGGAGCAAAGGCTCTTCACAAGCAGACTATGTCAGAAGCTCCAAGCAAAATCCAACTCTCTCTTTTACAAAGGTTAGCTAAGGGTTAGCAAGAAGAAATTAAGAACCTGAACCTTGTTTTAGAGTATTTAATTCCTCCTATATATCTCCCTATATATCTCCCAATTTATAAACTAAACATGTTACCAGAGGGGAAAAGGTGGACTTTCCCAAAAAGGGAACAGATCCACACTCAGCACTGAAAAAAATCCTCATCTCCAAAATGTCCAGATAAAATAAAATATGAGGACAGAAAGGTAACATAGTTGGTATGGCCAGTAAGATCAATTATTAATACACAGAGATGGCAGACAGAACTGAGATCTCTCGCCTCATTTTCATCACATCATGAATCAGTTATATATTGCTCACAGCAACAAAATTATGTCACTAATTTGAGTTTATTTTGTTAAACTTCATTCACTTCTTTAGCTCTTGGTTCATTTGACTTCCTGTCATGAAAATTATAAGCAGAATTAAGAAACAAAGCACTTTTCTGACTACTAAACATCAGCTAAGAAAAATTGACAGCATGAAAGATAATGGCTTCTGCTCTAAAATGAGTATTTCATAGTTTTCAAACTCCAATGTTTTCACTCTTATCTCAACTGAAAACATTTCCACTGAGATATTATGCAAATGAATTGTGGAAAAAAAGACAAAATTTTCTACCATGAGGACTATTTATGGAATGGAACCAGTCCACACTGATGCTGAGGAGGGGATTAAGGCATGCAGCTGTAGTCCAGAGGAACCATCCCTCACTATGAGCCTGCTGGTTTTATATGAGTCACCTCACTTAAACTTTTTTTTTTTTAACTTCAAATCCAAAGTCAATTACTGAGATATTGAAGCTTTCTTGAACCACACTTTTTCACATAATTAAGGTTTCCTGAAATTACAGTGATTTTTAATTACATTGCAAATACTAGCTTGGATTGTGTGCCCAAAAACAGAGGTGATGATTTCTAATATAGTACACACTTCTGTCTTTCATCATTACCCTCAATCTCCAATTCAGACCTGAGAGATAAAGGTAATTCCTGGGAAGGCCAGGAAGCCCAATTCTCACCAGCTCCAGCACATGCCATAAGAACACTACACACCTCTTGGTCCCTGAGAACAACCCCATAGAGCTTAAAGCACAGATTGATGAAAACAAGTCTGTTCTCATTAAAAGTGGCAATTTCATCAGGAGTATAGATCTGGAATTATGTGCAACTCTAAAGTGCCAGAAGAGGTTTGGAGTGCAAGAATTTTCCTGGAGATTGTTAGATATGTTATACTCAGATTTTCACAATACATAAGCCAAATATTTCCTCTACAGAATAACAGAATATTCTGGATTGGAAGGGAGCCACAGGGATCACCAATATCCAACTCCTGACCCTGCACAGGACATCCCAAGAGCCACACTGTGTGGCTGACAGCATTGTCCAAACACTCCTGGAGCTCTGTCAAGTTGGTGCTGTGACCTCCTCCCTGGGGAGCTGTTCAGTGCCCAGCCACCCTGTGGGTGAGGAGCCTTTTCCTGTTGTCCAGCCTATTCCTCTCCTGGCACAGCCTCAGGCCATCCCCTCAGGACCTGTCACTGGTCACCTGTGCTTCCCCTCATGAGGAACTTGCAGATTGCTTCAGCCTTCTGTGGACTTATAATGGAAATTGGCTGCAGTCTGCCAGCACATCACTTGTCAGCTGCACATTGCCCTGAACAACAAGCAGGCCATTAGCTGGTTACTAATTTTAGCTCATTCTGTGCATTCTCTCTTCTTTTTTTCTTCTTTCTTTATTTTCTGTTACAAAAATTAATAAAAAAAATTCAAGAGGCTTATTTATAATAATTTAGGAATGCATCAAGAATGAGCTGTGTTTTAGGTAAGCAGAGCACAGCCCCACTGCTGACTTATTTCCTGCGTTGCTTTTGAGAGAGTACAATACATGCTTACACAAACATATAAAGCTATGCCAGTTTTTTTACATTGCAGTTAACAGAGATAATCAGCTGGGGTAGAAAATATTCAAAGAAACACATTTCTCAGCTCAGTGAAAATGCTATGGATTATAAATGTGTTAGACAGGAATAAGGCATACATGCTGTACCTTGAAAACAGAATTCAATCCTTACTTCCAAAAAAGCCTAGTCATAAATGAAATTCTACATAAAATAATGTACTCACCAATGTAAGGACAGCTACAGTGCACAGTTCTAAGTTAAATTTTGTACTTCCAATTTTCTTATCTATGTTCCTGCACATACTCTTTCTCCATCAGAATGTAATGACTTTAAAGGCTGCTTATATATGTGTGTATGATTCAAGTGCCCTCAAACCCAAACTGGAATTATTTTAAAAGTGCATCTGTATTTTCTGTTTGGATGATGAGACTGATAAGAGCAATGCACATTTCAATATACTTAAAGAAGAGCAGGTAAGATTCTGCTGTAGGCAACTACATTCATTTTACACATACTCATTTCAATTTTTAAAAGTACATTAACTCCAGACAATCTGCTAAAAATAACATGGCATTGTACAACTGTAGAATATTGATAGCAAAAGACTGATATATTGGTCAAACTCCTTTTACATGTCCATTATTACTCGACTGAATTTCCCATTCACATCACCATTTTTCACACAACCTAACACACTTACACATATAATGAAGTCCCCCCAGACACATAACACATCTTCAAGGCCACTCTGACTTGCCCTCTACCAGCATGAGAATAACCCCAGGCTGCACTAAAGAAAAAGTCTATGTCACAGGACTTAAACATCTCATATTTAGAGTTTTATAAAAATATAAATAAAAGCTCTCCTCTTTGGAGAAACATCACAGAGACATGAAAGGCACATTATTCTTTATGACAAGCATCTCTCAAGATGTGTTGCTCCCCTGTGACAAAGTCTGTTGCAATCACACTTTCTGATCCACATTAATAACAAGATCAATAAAATTACCTTGGCCATAGAATAATGCCATATAGAAAGCTGCTGAAGCTCAAAATTATGTTCTCCCAGAAACTTGAAAGATAAATTAAATCACTGAACAACAATAAAAAAGCGTGACTTTAAGATAATCCTGCAGAACTAAGGCTCAACCACTGTCTATCCTCAACTTGAACCATTTAAAAGCAATAACTTAACTGTCATTTGCTGACCTAGATACTTGGCTTGTACTCCAGATGTTCTCACATTCCCTGCTGCTGGATTTGCTTTCTTCCAGGCAGTATGAATGGGTACTCCATTAAAATTCTCAAAGCACTGGATTGTCACAGTAATACAGAACTGTTTTTCACATTCTTTCCTAATGCTCTTATCCTCCTTTTTTTTCTTGCACTGCTTTCATTCAGCAACAGAGGCTTGGAAAGTGTTAGGGAAAAATTTGAAACCAGCTGTTTAAAAAAAGGAGCTAACAGTACCTGGGGCAACTGTTAACAAACAATTATCTGTCGGTAGTATTTAGTGCACAGTCATCCCTTCTGTGAACACAGACTATGGAACACTGAGAGCAACCTCTAACCAAAGTGCTACTGTCACTACTTTGTAGTTAACAAAACATGCAATTACATTAGTGATTCCCTCTGTGCTACTGACGAGGGAATCACTTGTCAGCATGAGCATGAGGACAAAAGTTCATCATTAGCCATTTAATGTTAACTAGTTCACTCATTTAATTTGCCTTTCAAGCTCAAGGATTGAAAGCAGAAATATGGATAGAGGAAACTGGGGTTCAGCTCCCACAACCCAAGGATTTTTATTTTTTATTTTCTTTTACAGAAGTGAGAGGAGTCCTGGAACAGTGTCCACATGATCCAATAGATGAGGCACTAAAATTCCCCTTCACAGATTATTTTATCAGACCAGAGAATTGCATGCTGTATTCCAGCCATATTTCCTTCTCTAGGCACTCACTGACATTCTACTAAAGGAGCATTTGTGAAGATGCAAGAGGAAAAGAGGTAGCATGAACACTATGCAGTTGATAAAAATGAAATTTTATCTACATGGAAAAGATAGGAGGGTGCACTAGAAGAGTCATAAATGGAAAAGGCAGTATTTATCTAGAGCTGGCACTCAGTGATATTTTAGAGTGTTTACTTCCAAACATACAAATGTTCTAGCTCAATTAGTACTGTATAGATGTCACTAGTAACTGATGACTTTTTAAATGCAGTCACTGCAGAAACTATTTCAAGTCTTTTAAAATAACCAAGTTGAAATTTATGGATAAACACACATAAAGCTAAAGGTCTTATACCCTATCTGAAGGCTGTTACAGCTGTCAAATTGATATCTGAATGAAAATAAGTCTTAATCAAAAAAGGGGCATAAACAGCCAAAATGAACAGCCCCCAGAGAAAGCTACTGACAGCAGATGCCTACAGAAGAAGTCATTTCATAAGTCTCCTCTATTGTAGCATCATGAGAAAAGGTTTCCCATTATTACACTAAAAGTACCTCCAGAAAAATACTTGGGTTAAAAAAACAAAACAAAAACCACCAACAAAGCAACAAACAGACACCCCAGAACCAAAACAAGAAAAAGAAAAACCCCACACAAATTAAAAAATACAAAAAGAAAGAAAAATAAAACTTCCAATTCTTAGCCATGAATCACCTTCTTCTATTGCCACACCTTAATTAAGAAGAGTATAGGTGAGATGGACCCAAAAATCAGAAAAAACATCACACAGAAATAAAGAACTGCACAGTAATGACAGCAGTGGAGCCCCAGCCAAAGAGATCATCCTGAGGATTTTGTGTGTCACTGTCAGGCAGATGATTTCCTGGGAGAACTGCAGCCCACAGTTTTGGTTTGCAATGTAATGACAGCATAGCCTTTCTCAGTAGAAGTGAGGAATACTGAACAGTAACCTACAAAATTTGAGTGTTGGTAACTAAAAGAATGCAACTTTTAAACGACTGCCCTCACATGAATACCTTTGCAGGTCTGAACAATGAGAAAAGCTTGATTATGATTAATCATTACAAGCAGAAATTCTGGTTATTTTATTTTGCCTGTGTCCACTTAAACGACTATTTTTATAAAAACAGTGATTTTTGAAAACTGATACTGCTGATATACTGGAACAATTGGCTTAGCTGAGCTTCACCTGTTCACTTACATCCTCCTCCTGTCTGCTACTCTGGTTCACCTTCAGAGAAATCATTACCCTTTTCCTACTAGACAATGCTTTAGGCTGAAAGAAGGAGAAATTAAAATCTCAGAGGAAGATTAATAATTGCTGCTCTCTCAAAATTAGGTCTTAAAATATTTTGAAAGTGCTTCCACAGTTGGGTGCTATAAACAGAAAAGAAGCACAATCACTAATATTACAAAACCTCTGCTGTGGCTATTAATAATCCCATCTTTGCTTAAAAGGGTATTTCCTTATGAAATTATTTTCATTTTTGTCAAGTTTTGCTCACTTAAAAAAATAAGTGACTAATATGATATTTTTTGTAGATGTATTAATGCAGATGGCTTCAGGAGTCAGACTGCTGTTGAGTTATATTTAGAAAACATGAGGGCAAATAACCCAACATAGCAATTCTTTTCTGCTGGTGAAGACTTCATTTGAGACAGAAGCAATGTGGCAACTGTTCTTACCTTCATTAATAAAGATCTATATAAATTCCAGCTGCGCATTAGCAACCAATAATTTTAGAAGAAAAAGGGGCTGAAGGATGGGAAAATTTTCTGAGGTCACTAACAAACCCCGTTTTAGGGTTTACAACCTTAAATTGAAGGTGAAATTGAAGCCTTGTTGATAATGTAGCCATTTGTGCAAAAGCCTGGGTCAGCAGTGCACAGAGGTAATAGAGGGAACAGCCCCATTGTTCCATAGCACTTAAAAATATACAAGTAGCATTTTGGAAGCCCAGGCACAAAGGACAGTGAAGTTTCACCATCAGAGAAAAATCTGCTCCCACATAACTTACAACTACTGGATGGGCAAGAGTCATATTGCTAAAAACAAGCTAATTCTGTGAAATAGGATTGAGCTCAGCAGGATGGAGAGGTCTTTCTGAAACCCACATGGTTTTTTTCCAAGATTTTATAAGTTTTCATCATATGTTAAGATAATGAAAAGCAATGATTGTCATCATATTGATAAAAGCTAAGAGACATTTTAGCTAATGCCCATTCACAATTTAAAGTAATCAAATAGCTTCATTCTCTCTTCCATTCTTTCTTTAAGTAGATGTAAGGGTAAATCGAAAGTCAACAAAAACTCACTGCCCTCTCCCACCTTGGCCAGCTTTAGAAAGTCAACCAATAATTTAGTACAAGAGATTTGAAATGGGTGCACTTGAAACAACAACTGGGAAACAGCAAATTACTAAAACATTGGTCTAACTCAAGAGAGAGCTCCAAGGTTTAACATATGCTTAAATTGATAAAAAGTGACATTGAGGTCTGCAGGTAGGAGGAATTAAAACCTTATTTCTCTATCAAACTATTACTTTTTATGACAGTTCATCTAAGACTCAAATTCTCTTAATATCAGGAGTACAGCTACACAAGCAGAGACAGAAAAAAAAATAATTTAATATGTCCCAGTAAAATTCTGCCCATAAAAATATACAATTCCAGCCATTTCCCTATTGTAAATTGTGGACTTACCTGTGTTCTAAGGTTTCTGAAAAATAAGTGTTGTTCAGGGTTTTTTCCTGAATTCATTGATTTGGTTTGTTTGCTTTTATATACAGGAAAAGATCCAGGTGAGATAAAACTTTGCCGCTCTAGAGGGAGATGTTTCCACAGTGGAAAGTTTGCAAATCTGAACTACACTGCCACTGGTTCTAAAAACACTTTTCTCAGCAGAGAGCATCAGAAAAAAGTTTATCATAAAATACTGCATTTAGTGACAGCCCCACAATGTTTCTCTCGCTTTTTGTAGAAGCTTTTAGACACACTTGAAAATTAATCTTTTGGGGAATCTTTCAGATAGCATGGGAGCTGGATTATTGGTTCCCACTTGAGACAAAAATTGCAGTTCATCTCCTTCAAGCAAAAGATCTTTGTCATTTTTACAAGGGGGTCATTACCACAGCGTGGTGGCTGCCACTGAAAAATAAAAAGAAACTGCAGCATTTCATAACCCATAGTTTGGAAGCTCTTATTGATACAAGAGGAAGTCCACAATATTATCAAGCAAAAGTTTAAAAGCTGAAGTCAACTTTTACAAAAACTGAATTAGATGTTAAATTAAGCAATTCTTCCACTAATAATATGTGATGTAATTATACAAATAATTTTTCTTCCACCGCTGTTCATATATTACCAGTGATTCCAAGTGCAACTGGATTATTTTTTTTATTCTTTAAGTCGTTTGTGACATTGGACCAGCCAGACAAAGCTCTCACTTCCCAAATCAACACCTTCCTTCCTTTTTCCCAGAAGAAACTGGTTCCAGTTTTACTGACCTCTCAAGAACTAATGTTTCACCTTCCAGTTCCAATTTTTTTAATTCCAAAATTGAAAAATTTTGCAAATTTTTAGTTTTGGTGCAAATAAAAACTTGCATGAGTGCTTGCCTGCAATTGTGGCAGTGACATGTTTCTGTACTAACAGGAAGTTCAGGCCATCACAAAAGCAGCAAATAACAAAGGCTAACTCTGCCCATGCCAACCAGATTAAACGATAGAGGGATATTTTTCCCCAGAGAAAGATTGTTTTTCCATCTTCTCACTAGGCCTCTAGTGTACCTGGACACTGTTTAATTTAGCACAGTCAATTATTTAAAACACCAATTACATCTAGCTTTACAAATTGCTATACTGCTCTATATTCTAAATGTAATACTCTGCAGCAAGATAAACTTTCTAAAAATAATACTAATCATATTTTAACAAGTCTATGGAATCTGATGACTATAATCAAAACACTTCTTGAATTTGCAACTCAGGAATTGTGAATTTTAAATACATTAATTACTTCATATTTGCTACTCATGAGTCAGCTTTGATCTACTAAAATAACATACAAAAGGTATTCTTTCCCCTCTCAAGATTTTTATTTCTGCATTATAAACAAAATGCTTTTGTTAGTATTTAAAAATGACATTAAGATGACACAGCAAAGTAGTGTGGGTGAGAATGTGTGGGAAGCTGATCAGAAGCACAACGAACTTCTTGGATGTTCAGAGAACAGAGGATCCCTCCAGGGAAATTTGGAAAAAATATTCTGCATAGAAACAAGCCTGTCTATATATCACATTTTATCTTTTCTCCTAAGGTTCTTTATCACTTGGAATATTTGCTGGAAAACAGATTTTCTGTCTTGATGGTTGTCTAATCTGCTACTTACAACTGCAGACATAATCCTGTTTATGACATTGCCATTGGTGACAACAGAAAACTCCCCCCACATCCACCTCCACGCTGAGGTCAGGATGATGGAAAGGACACAGTTCAGCAAAACACTTACAGGCCTAACCTCAAACATATGCTGATGTCTTATGGGTGTGTGTCCTCACCAAATGGGGATGTGAGGACAGAATAGGCAGAACTCCCGTTTGTCCCTCAAGTTGTCATTGCTGCAGTCAGAGCCACAACCCAAGGGCAGTGCCACAGAGATTAAGGCTGATGGTCAGACATTTACACACTACAACTTCACTGGTTCTGTTTGTGAACATGCTCACACTGATGCTCAACCATCAACTGCATCAGCCAGAGTGAAATAAGAGACTCAGCTGTGTGAATGACTGGGATCTCTTACACACACAGCAAGGGGAAGAGACAGACATACACAGTGCCAGGCTAAACTGGCAGAAATTAATGAATGACCAACAGGAAGAACAAGATCAAGCAGTGAAGGAACAGATCAGCTATGACCAGGAAAGGTTTGCACTCCAGTTAAATGCAATACAAAGCACTCCGTGATTGCATTTCAGCTTATTACTCAGCAAGAAAACACATATACACATTGTTTGTTTTCAAAATGTTTAACTCAAGAGGTAATTTAAGTTACACAAAATACTAAATAATTCCTTAATAAAAATAATTGGGATGTTGATTAAAACAAGCCCTTTACATATTCAAAAGCAGCAATTTTGATTGAAATCTCGTATTCTCAACCTTTACTAAATAATTGCTGCCTTCATAAATAAACAAAACTATTATCCAGCCAGCATATTACTGGGACATAGGTATCTACCCTAAACTCCCATATGCCATATCAAAAGTTCATACACCTTTGTGTTCTCAAAAAATCAATGCAACTAAAAAATTAATCAAAATTTAGTTCTATGCTTTAGACTTTGCACTACCATCTAGCTCACCCAAGATGATTCTGTGATTTTAAAAAGTGCATTTTTATTCATTTAACTGAAAGTAAAAAAATGATTCCAGGAAGATTTTGATGTCAAGTGATGTCTCCCATTTAACAAGAGGCAAAGTTTGGCCCTGGTAGCAGCCACATAAACCTCCTAATGCTGTCTCAGCAACGCATTTGGTTACAGCACACACTCAAAACCAAGAGTAAAAAAGTGTACTCTTCCTATGATTGGACTAACTGGGTTTTAAATATCCTTAAATCAAAACTGCCAGCAAGGTTTTATGACTTTCCAGCCAATTAAAACCACCAGTAACATCTACTCACTTCAAAAGAGCACCTATTGCACAGCAACAATTTTGGAGACTATTATCCAGTGCCATTTACCCTTAGAGGCTGAGACATTATAAGAATCATCTTGTACTGCATTTCAAGTCACTCAAGTGCCCACAAATCTTTTAGAAACCCATGCAGAAATAGCCTCCATGGAAAAATCAGCTTCACATTTACACATTTTAGGACTTCAAAACAAGGCTCACGTGGGACCTGAGCTCACAAAAGCATTCTGCAAAACCTATGCACAGAAGTGGGTACTTTTAACAGTATATTTGAATGCAGCTGGTTAACCAGAATTATTATAGATTTCTCTGTAACTGGTCACTTGTGTCACATAATAGTAGATTAATGAAAACTATATTCATTTCCAGGCATTTACACTAACAGGAACGATTATAGTTAAGGGTCCCCTGGCATTTCCATTACAAATCTATTTTTTGAGGATTCATATATCAGCTATAATAATATATTTTTAGCTGAAACTCGATATGAAAGGTCTCAGCTATGCATTATTCAGTAAATGTTCCTGCACCTTTGAAAAGGCTTCTTTCAAAATTAAGAAAAGGGAGTAATTTTACCTCATTTTCCTATTTATTGTGGTTGTTGAGCATTTTATTTGGAGCAACCTAAGGTAGCATTTGCTACAAGATACAAACATTCCATTGTTAATTCTATTATGGATGGACTTCCTATAAGTATCTCGCATTGCAAAACGTCAGTGAAAAAGCAGTTGGACAGTAAAACAGATTGAACAATCACATAAGTTTTAGGAAGATTTCAGGCTGATTAAAAGGCCTCTTTGGTCATTTCTGGACCTACATGATTAGAGAAACAATGATGGAATTAGTATAAAAATGCTCCTTTTCATTTGTAAATGATCTGCATATTTGTTTAATCCTATTTCTTTCTTCCCTGTATATTATCTAAACAGATCATTTCCTAATAAGAAATAATGAAACAGTTACACTCCTATATTATTTAATTTATGATTTCAATCTACTGGACCTTCAAACTATTTTTTTTCCACTTAAATTTTATGTCTCCTTTGGTGCACATCTCATCAAACATGGATTAACACTCTTATTCTGACACACCTGACAGAGCCAGCAGAGTCTATTGGGTCATCAGTCCTTGGGAGAGGAAAAAGATTCCACAATGCTCTACAAGTTCTTTGGAGCTGCAAGGTCTATTAACTAAAAAATACACTTATAAAAAAACAAATAAGGATTAGACAGTGGACCATAACAATTTCTGGACTATTGGGTGATAACTGTTATGCAAATGACAACACATTCACCCTTACTGACCAAAAGGAATTAAAAGTATTTCACTACTTTCACTGTGGTTGCAATAATGTGCCTCTATTTTTAAACAATATACATTTTTAAAAGTTTATACAGACAATTTTAAAAGTCTGAACACTAATTTTACTCGGTGAAGTAGAAAGAATCTCTTCCAATGATTAAAAAACAATTCAAACAATTCAAATCAACTTACAAGAGAAAGTAAGATCAGATTTTCCAAAGGCTTCTGCATCCATGGCAGTGAATATTTTTTAAAAAGGCTTCAGTATCTTTTCCAGTACTTGATTACTACATTTTAATAGCTGGTTCTCACTGAGAAATAGATGCCTTCAGTTCCTTGAAAGCAATAGGAACTTCTGGCTATTTCACAGCCATATGTAATGCAAGAAGTAGAATGAGAAAGGCTTCTGAAATCTAAATCACAAGTCACCATTCTGAGACACCCCAAATATATGAATATCCACACGCATTTCTGGAAGAGCTTCTCATCTCAGCTGGGCTTAGCATGACTTTTTCTTAACTCTACACCTTATACCAACTTCTCTCCAAGGGTCGTATCTAAAAATAAACAACATTATGCACATCAGGGCCTTTTGCCCCATGTCAATCACAACCAACTTTTCAAGGACATTGTGATGACTAATCTCTGAAATATATTACAAGTTTCTGCCATTTTGATGATTCAGTTTTCCCAGTTCATAAAGATCTGTACTGCACATCTACTCAGGAAGGAACTGCTCCAGGTGAGCAGGCATGTTGTTCCTACTGAAGCCCATTCAGGTTGGCAATATTTAAATCTCATGCAAATACAGACAAAATCAGTGTGCTTAGGTAATGTCTAATGTAACAGAAAGTCATGGCTACTCAGTTTCATAACATTTCCAGCGACAGAGAAGGCAAAGGATGTGTTGTTCAGTCTTTCATAGGTTAATTCACGACATGCAAGGCCTGTTTGTCTGGTCCCCTGACATCCAAATGCTTCCACTCCCCAACACCATGGGAGTGTTTCCATCTAGAACATTCCCTACAGCCAGGCTGCTCTGCAGCAAGGGATGCAGAACACATGGCCATGGAAAAGAGACATTTCAAAAGCAGCAATAAGGACACTCAGTTGTAAAGGAAAATTCTGGGGTTTAATCCATTGTTGCAGAGTTGTTTGGTTAATAGAAACGCCTGTTCATTAAAGAAGAAAAGATAGAAGAAACAGTCCAGAAAGCAGACACTGGAACAAGAACTTTCCACTTCAAATAGCTGAATTTTTTGAGTAATGCTTTCATTAGGGTGATTTAATATAGTGCTCCTGTCCAAGGCCAAGCTTTCTGTAAACTTACTCTACTTGTTCAAAATTTATACAGCTGAGATTGTCTTTCAGCACAATCACAAAGAATCAATGGTTTGTTTATAGGAAAAATCAGTGGAAATACTCAGAAGTGACATATTTACTATAACAGCACACACTTGAATTGCAAAATGCATCTCTCAGAAGGGATGATTTTCTCCCCACACAGTTAAATTCTTATTACTTGAAAACTAACAAAGGAACTCCTCTGTCAGTATTTACAGAATAAAAATTAATAGGCCTTAGCTTTGATGGAGATATGCAAAAAGAAGCTCAAGATACACAGAAATAGCACAGTCCCCTTGCTCTTCTAAGTGTGGGGACAGGGGAAGATCTCATACTCCCAGTATTTTATCTGGCCTGTGATAAACTACATTGAATATGTACATATTCTGTATTCAGTTTCATACATGTCAATTCCTGAATATTAAATGTCTTATTTAGAACAGAACTTCTAGTTTTTATTGGGAATTAATTACACCCTTATTTGAAAAATTCATACAAAAATGTCATATGCAGTTGGTGTGATTCCAAGTCTTGGGAGGATCTTTGCATTGTTCAACTAATTTGAAAATACTTGGCCAGAAAATTTGCATGCAAAGATTTTTGTAGGGAAAAGCTGCGAAATGAGAGCACTGTTACTTCACTGGCTTTCAGACAGGCAAGACTGCCCCATGTCACTTTTCCTCCAGGGTTTATGCTGTCCTGGCTGTTATCCACCCACTGTACACAGCATCTCTGTCAAGGAATGGGAGCAGAATGGGAATCCCTGTAGAAGCACAGTTAGAGTAATTACAATATAGTACAAAGGCTGATTCTGTCCTGGTTTTCTTTTTGCAAACCCACAACTGACAACGTTTGTCAATACCTACAATTCATATGTAATCATACACAGGTACAGACAGATTGCATCCACTCATAGTAGCAAATCTGTCAGTTTGAATAACTGCAGACATTTGACTATTTCTGAAGTTATCATCTCTAAAGACAAACAAGATGCCATCTTCCATGTCTCAAAAGGGGACTTAAATTACAAAAATTACCTTGCAGATGAGTACCATCCCTTGAAATGAAGGGACTGAACCTTGCTTACTTAATTCTTACAAACACTAGCAGAGAACTACAGCATTAACCACTAGAAGTCTACTAGGAATCTGGATTACTTTTGGAAAAAAATAATTATTACTATGCAAGACAGTACTTCAACATGATTGAATACTAAAGGTTCTATTATAAACCTTGAAGAGGGTTGCATGATGTATGAGGATAAAAAAGGGAGGGAGGAATAATAAGGATTTAGTCATGATGCACTGACAGACTTTGGACTCACTAAGGAGCACAAATACAACCATTGGAATAGCTTAAACTTGTAACAAGTTTGTAGAGTACAACATAAAAATCTTTTATTCTACTACACGGCTCATCTATAAAGATTTTATGTGATTTTCAATAGAGGAGTTATGAAATAAAGCAGCCTATAGCAGGAGCTAACAAGTGCACTTCATGTTCATTCCCACGCATTAGCACCAAGACACTGCCCATAAAATATATTAAGGATAAATTTATCTTTTCTTCTGTGGCAAGAGCCAAAACACTTCAATATTTATAGATCAAAACTTTCTTAAAGGAAAAAAACCAAAAAAACCCAGAACACAATAATTATTAATTCAGTAGTACAAATCACCTCCAAGGCAATCTCTTTAAATTACTAAAACCCATCCCCTGGTCTGCAGAAGGGAGTGATCACTTTGAAAAATCACCACCACCAACCAAACGAGACTTTTCTACCGATTAAAGTCTTGCAACACTGTAGCACACTGAAAGTGCAATCCAATTAACAAGCCATTTATATTGACCTTAAAGAAAAATGAGAATTATGTCATGCTTCTAGAGATGTATAACATAGATACACATAATATATATAAATATACATAATAATTTTTTACTTGTGAACTATCTTATAAAAATAGTTATAAACTTGCTATATTCCTGCATACATTTTCTAGCTGAATCTTTTCATGCTGTGGCTACATATATTCTAGCAAAACCAGCATGAAAACGTCAATCCACATGTGGAGTATCAACAGGAAGACTCATTTTGGTCCTCAAGAATAAATATTTTGTTTGGACATAGGAGATCTTATTTATTTTCATATACCTTTAAGCTAAGAAAGGAAAAATGCCTGAATTAGAGACATGTAGTAACAAAAAATGGAAATCCATACTAATGTAATTTAGTTCAGTTCAAAAATGTCCTGTGATGTTATTCCAAAGAGTAACTGAAGGAAAAGGTGAAACAAGGTTTTCAGTAAAAAGAAGTTCTCACTTCTAAGACATACATCACCTGCTCTGCATTCACAGAAGTCTCTGTAGACACATTTCAGTATGAGTCAGTAATGTATAAGCACAATAATTTGACAAGAGCCAAATTCAAACTGTCTGCTGAGAAATGCAGTTTTATGTGAGGAAACATATGAATTTATGACACAGTGCAACTAATAAAACCAACTGTCTCTGGCAACAGAAGTATTTAGCCAAGCAGCACCTTCTCAATATTCCAATATTTCATTTTCAATGCATTTTCAGCCCTGTCCTCTCCTTTTTCTCTCTAGAATATGTGCAGCAACATAAACAACTAGAAAGGATTAACAAAAGAAGATATTGCTGAGAGAAACCATTTTCATGACCATTTTCCTCAGCTCTTTCTACACCAGCGTATATAGGACAATTTTTTCCTGTTCTCATTTTACTCTATCAAGACTTTTCCATGAAGTTTTGGGGTTTGGAAGAGCTCCACTCTATTTCCTTTCCACTTAATCCCCATTTCTTTTTTTATCACAAACCATCTCTTCCCTTTACACACATACAGATAATTGCTGCAACTTGAGAAGCAGCAACACAACTCCTGTTGTTTTCTTTATCTAAACCTATTTCATAATCTAAACTTGAGCTTTGTTAATGTCCCCTACTGAAAATACCTCAAGAAAAAGGAGAGATTTTAAATAAACCAGTAGTGGGCTTCCATTATCAAGAGCAACTCAAAATCAGAGGTCTACCAGCAAATTACAGCTATTCCTGCACATTTCGGAGAATATTCTGATCTATGAGTATCATACTTATTGTTTCGTGCAACTTTGGCATAACTCAAATACAGAAGTGAAATATAACATATATTGAAAAAAAAGGCTTTTATTTTTAGAGCTTTGAAGCTGTTAGGCTCTGCTATGTAAAACCTGGCAGACACTGAGAAATAAACCTTTCCCTGATAGATGGTAACAGCTCCTTTGTTTCCCCAACTCCCACTTGATGGAAGGATTATGCTCTCAATCAGTGGTAATGGCTCCCACGAAGACAAACCAATCCATCGTCTCTAACCTCAAACACACCACTGACTCCACGTGCCAAAACCTGCCCACTAAGCAAGCAAATACTTGGAATTAAATAAGCAGTTCAGATTCCTCTCTGCAGACCCCAATAACCCACAGTGTGAACAGTTATATTTAATTATACTTATATCTAGACAAAAAAAACAGACAATAGTGATACCAGACCATACAGTCACCCCAGGACACACATACAACCCATTACCTCAAAAAGCGTTTATTTCCTGAGCAAAATCTGTAGCTACAGAATATTCCTCTCTCTTTTCAAGACATTCTGTACTAGAATCCCAGAATAGCCACAGGCCAAGGGGAAAACAAGAAAAAAAAAAAAGAAAGAAAAAAAAAAGAGGAAGGAAATGTTGACCTATTTAATGGGGAATAAGCCAAGACATTGAAAACTAACACATGACCAACATTATCCATAGAAATCCTCATCTCTTATCTAGAGAGATCAAATGCACAACATGTTACGCAGGATCTTCAGGGGTGTCTAGGGAAGAAAATTTATTTCTGTACTTCTTAATGAACCTGTACCAATTTTCACAAAGAGTTTATGAGGGAATAGTCGGGAGAAAAATGGAGAAATTTAGAATGGAAAATAGTCTTCATTGCTACATTTTCAAGGGGTCTATTCCAAAAATTAACTGAGAGGAAGATGTGGAAATGTGAACATTGGACTCACTGCAACACAGCTAATCTTTCATAACATTAAATTCATTAGCCCAAGAAAGCCATTTGAGTAGCCTTCACAGATCTCCATCTTTGTTCTCCATTGTTATTTGAATAAGATAAACCCTAAGAAAATCTATAGTATAACCTGAATAAAGGATACACTCAACAATATTGCAGGACCTGGTGGAGAGTGGAATTAGCCATAATCATTTCTGTACTGCATAAAATACCTGCTGTATTTTTTTTCTTTGCAGAATACAAAGACATCAGTCCAAATAGTCATGATATTTGTTGATAACCACATACACTTGAAGTTCTCACTTCTCTCATGTGCATTCCCCAGAGCTGGAATAACTTATTATCACACGTACCAGTACTTTGAAACCATTTCTGTAAACTCAGATAAATGCTAGTTCAAGTTTCTCACTACTCAAGGTAAACAGCTTAGTTTCAGCTCTGTTGCATAAAAGAAATAATTATAAGGCATCTGTAAAGCCTAAAAGACTCTGAGTTCTTTATGATGCAAGTACTTATGACCTCTTTTAAGAATTCAAAATCAACAATAATATTCTTGAACATCCTTAACATACTTTTACTTTCTATAAGAGCAAGTCTAAATTATCCTGTTCAACAAAATGAAAACTTCATGATTTACTTCATGACACTGGAGTGACAAAAACATTCTGCCTGCAGGGTGGCACAAGTTTATATGGTAGGTGCAATGTATCAAGACTGAAAAAAAAAATGTAATTTTAAAATAAATTAACAGTAAAATTAATAGAAATTATTTCAAGCTGAATAACTATGATTATTTAGCTTTCTCCAAAGTCAGAAGTTTGAACCTATTAACGTTAGAACGTGTCCAGGCAATGATCTGCCTTTATCTAAAGTCAGTAGTGTTTGCCATGACTACAAACAAAGCTATAGCAAGGCCATACTAAGAAAAAAATAGGTCCATAAATCCAAAAGATTCTTTCTGTGTCTCTTGTTATCTCAGAAGGCTTTGTATCAGCTAGCATTCCATGGTATTCCTCCTGGTTTCTACTCCAAATTCTGGTGAATTTGCAAGCAAAAAAGCCAAGGCCTTGCATACTAAGTATTTTGTTGTTTCCTTGTATGTTTCTCTCCTCGTTCATTTCAGGTTATACTCAGGGTATATTAGGACTTGCTACATTTTACAGACCATTGTAAAATCAAATGTTACATTTTGCAATTAAGCAGATTATAATCTTGGTTTGGAATCTCTTTTGACTGTAAGTGAAAAAAAATTATGTAACATGATTGCCTGGGTTTAAGAAATAGGTGGCTTCTTAGAGTAAAATAAGCCTAGAGCTTAAATGCTTTAGGCAAATTAGTAGGACAAAATTGTCTATACAGTCCCTCCTCTGAGTTCTGCAGATAGTCTGAAAAGACTTTTTTTTTTCAGAAAGGTCAAACATTTCATTATAGAAACACAATAAACTGACTACAGAATACTAAAAATAATACTGCTTTATATAGTTAGGCTGTAAGTGTCAGATCACAGCATTCTGATATGCTATCACCTTTAATTGGAGACCAAATGTCTAGAAACCACTTAAAGAAACAAAGAAAAGATTCACAAGACTTTTTACTATTTTTTCCCAAGAACCGTCCAGTTCTGAAGGGATGGGAGGATATACCACTGACCTGGTAGATTGCAATCCCAGCAAGGAACCCTCATTGTTCCCTCACTGCTCAGGGCTGTCTAAGAAATAACTCTATGGCCCCATTTCTCCTACCCACAGCTCTCTTAACGAAAAGCAAGTGGTTTAACATACAATGTACTTTTCTTCCTCTGCACTTAAAGCTCCTGGAAGTAGAACTCTAGATAACAAGTTCAGAGATACAAAGTTTGGATGCCCCTTTTAGCCACTTAGAAATTTTCCTGAAGTAATGTTTCAGAAGGTGAAATTATTCTGGTTTCCTGGTATCTTGAAAAAGAGCAGCATCAAGTTCTCTGTCACCAACACCTCCCTGTCTCACAGTAAAATCACCTGTAATGTTATCCAAAAATTAGGCCAAGGGCTTTATTTTACATTATGAAAAAACTCCTGTACATCACACAAGTAATTCAGCTTGAGAACGAATGCTTGCCAATTCATTCAGTGCAATATCTCTGAAAACCCAAGCATAACACTGAGAAGTTAAATATTTTAGCAGTAAAATGATATTAAAACAACTAATAGCTTTCCAAGTGTTATTTTCAAACACATGATTACAGCCACAGCAATAGCCCTAAAATCACACTTGTATTTAGAAAGATGTTTACTTGAAACCTCTTCAAGAATAATGGAAAGTTTGCTTCAAACAACAAACTTCCATGCACAAATACTTGACAAAATCACGTTTATTTTGCATCACTTTTGTGTCATGTGCTACTATGTTTCAGCATCTTTTGTCATTCTTTATAAGCCTCCTATGAGTGGTAGGCCAAATTCCATGTCCTTAACCAATTAACATGCAAACTAAGATGAAAACTTCAAAACTCGACCCCAAACATTTCCAAATAAGAAAAGTGAATGTTAGTAAAGTTTCATCTAAGTCAAGAACAGCTTCTTCTAAAGCATGAATCAGACTTGTCCAATTTTTTCCACACCTCATTAGTCTCCCAGGTGATGAAAGTGAAACACAGGAAGCATCAAATTACTAAGTTCTGAACAAGTTTGGTATCTGAGCACAGCCAGTTCCAAGTATTTAGGTAAGAGACAAACATATTGGAAAAAATAAACTTCTAAAATCATCGACTATCCAAAATCATCACCATCCAAAATCATCACCATCCAAAACAACGCCAGGCTAGGGTGGGAGGGGGAAGAAAGGTAAGTTTTGAACACACACAGAAGTAAAATCCGCTTTTTTTGGTTGTTTTTAATTGAAAGCCCTCTGCTAAGAGACAACGGCAATTACTGATTTTTGTTTGTTAGTTTGTTTGTATTTACCAAGGCCCCAAAGCGCGGCCTCAGGAGAGGCACCGGGCGGGCCAAAGGCGAGGCGGGAGCGCGGGGCGGCGCGTGCGGTGCGCGCGCGCGGCC